>OZ020290.1:3680180-3707303 GCA_963971205.1 Aethes cnicana | reverse complement strand
GTCAGAGGCCGGCAGACTCAGTCGAGGAGCACACTCATTGTTGCCATCACCCGACGATCTAACCAATGAGTCCAACCTATTGACGTTAGTGTTGCCTAGTTCGATTATATTATCCACGAACAATATGTATTCCTGCATTTCCTTACATGAAATTTCATATTTATGTGAAACCCCTTGCAGCGCTACTTCTAGTTTGTTTATTTTATCAAAAGAGGAGTTCAAATCCTCCAGTGCACAGTCAAGGTCGTGCTGGCAGATTAAAAGATCATTTACTAATGATGTGATAGTATACCTGTCATGGAATGACTTTAAAGAGGTTTTATAATTTTGTACCATTGATTTTGATTTTTTTATAAATCTACTTAAACTTAAATACTTCTTTATCTTATTTGACCCCCTCACTAAAATCTTATTGTGGTCCACTTCCTGACATACATTAATAGAGTTAGTTAAATCAATTGTGATAGTGGGTGGAACCTGGTTAGAATCAATACTGTTGAACTCATCGAACAGACTAAAGTCATTGATTGCCCGTTCGGAACAATATTTGCAAGCGCTGTCCTGCTTGAGTTGCAGTTCTTCCACCAGTTGCTCCAGGTCCTGGATGCGCTGCAGCGCCTGCTCGTGCGTATCCCGGCACTGCTGGCTCTGCTGCTCAGCAGCCAGGAGCCGGTCGCGCTGCGCCCGTATGTCTTCGAGCTCGATGTCCAACTCCGCAAGGTCGTTCTTGAGGGTTTTGTTTTTCCCAACGACGCGTAGGACCTCCTCTTCCCCCTCCTCACGCTCCTGGTTGAGCCGGGCGACGAGCTCGTTGGCGGTCTTTAACTCCAGCTGAGTTTTACGAAGCCTGTCCAACACGGCACTGCGAGTGACGACCTTAGTTGGCACTGCTGGAAACATATTGACACAGTACACTACCAGAAAGAACTATGTAAAGATTTACAAGCAAGGTTACTTATTTTACGTTATCACGCAAATTTAATGTTAGATTTTTGTTCAATATGACTATTTGTTTTGGACTTTAATATGTTAACGATCTTTAAAAATTGATAAATTATGAAACAAATCACTCCCCTGCTTTAAGTAGTGGCAGAAAATCACTGTCTCGTCCGAAATAATTTAAATGTTGAACGTTGAGTCGTTGACCGTTTGACAGCTACACTTTCCACGCTCAGAACTTGTTTGTTTCTTGATAATTCGGGTAACAAACAATATTCCACGTTATTCCGAGTTCACTTCACACAGTAATGCATAAATTAAGCAATTAGAATTGAATTTGTGTATTTTAATTTAATTTAATAATACGACGTATCGATTTGACGTCTACACTTGACGGCTGCGTTCCGTTTCGTCGTCAAAGAAGAGTTGCTCCATTTGGTATGAATAGCTGGGGTTAGAACTAGTGAACTTTATTTTGCCATGTTAAGTACAGTCAGCAGCAGTAGTAGATAAGCTGTCCAGGTGTTCAAAATGACCTACACACGACCTTATTCTTAAGACGTTAAGGGTGTGTGTAGGTCATTTTGAACACCTGGACAGCTTATCTACTTCTGCTGCTGACTGTACGTAATTATGTACTAATATAGCTTGGTTTGATGTGGTGTCTTTACTCACTATACTTACAGCGTTGAATTTGAATGGCTCTCCTAAAAGGTACAACTTCATACCTGAAACAAAAAAGTCAAAATTAACAAAACGTACACGAAGAAAGCATTAAAGACATTACTGAATCATCAGAAAAGCCATTCCCAGCGAGTTTTATTATTAAGAGGGTTTATCCTGAAAGTTGGCAACGTCGCATATAGCTGTCAAATGTTTCGCTGTTTTCATTAATTTCTCAATATTACTGAATTAAAAAAGAAGTTATCATTCTATGATTGAATGACGCGTCTCATTTTATATTTGTTGGTTAGGCATTCAAATGATAAGATTACATTAAAATGCATGGAAAATGCGATGGAAAGTTTTCAAAAGATAGTACTTCCATAATCCTAAACATTTCATGTTCCTATGACAAATTGTTGCAATCCATACTTAATGTTTTATTCAACCATAGAGTGACAATTCATATTTTCATTCAGTAATATTCATAAATTAATGAAAACAACGAAATATTTGACAGCTATTTGCGACGTTGCCAGCTTTGGGAGTAAACCCTCTTAAAACTCACATGGAGGCCCTACAAGAAAATTGGATTTCAGAAAATTGCCCTCCGATTATTTAGGCATTCGTGATTTCTTCATATAAAATACCACAGTATAATAAACAATACAGTCGGTCAACGAAACCTCCTTGAAAGAGCAACTGTGCGGGGGGTGAGGAGCGTGAGGGGAAGAGCGTTCCCAAGCTTCTAAGAACGCAGCAGCAATTCGGGACAGTTCTACCCTCTTCGCTGAGAGAAGAGAAAAGACGGACCATTACAACCAGGTCCACCAGGAAAAGAAACATCGGCCGACCAAAAACAAGGTGAACTTATGACATATTTAGATTGGTAAGAAAATCGTGGATTGAAATAGCACACGACAGAAATAACTGGATGGTCTTGGAGGAGGCCAATACCCTAAAAGGGGTCCCTAACTAAACCTATATAGGTACATAAATAATTTATATCATCATCTATCATCCTATCCCATTATCCCACTTTAATATATGTATAAAAAATAATTACAAACATTCCTGAATTAAATGCTCTGCCTTTAAATGATAAGACTATTGTAAAAAAGTGGAAAAAAAGAGGCTTAACTAAGTATTATTATTATATTATTACGCCCTTCGCGTACCTCACCACGCGCGAGCAGCATTTTACACGAGATCAAAGGCATCGACCTACTGTATTCATGCTCCTACTTCGTATAATACCATCCGAAACGTCGTAAACAACTTGACGGATGTTGCACTTACAGCCTTTTTCTTTGGAGTTATTTATTTTTATCACCGATGTCTGTATATTTTATGTCTAGGATAAGCTGACGACGCAGGCAGTCACGATAAATAAATAAGATAAATCAAATGAAGAAAGAGCACACTTAAACACATTGCAAAGTGAAGTATTTTCAGTTGGGAATGTTTCCATTAAATAAAAACCGGCCAAGAAGCGAGTTAGACTCGCGTGGAGAGGGTTCAGATCCTTGATTATTTTCAATGACGTCATTTTCAAACCGTTTCACAGGATAAGCTCTTTTATATGATAGATTTCAAATACCATGGACTTCTTAATAATTTTCCTGTAATCTATAAGGTCAATAACTACTAACCTTCGTATTTTTTCCAAAACTTTAAGTCCAGTAGTTTCGGAGATAAGGGGGGGGGGGGGTTGTCATTTTTCGCCTATTTTCTTAAATAACTCGAAAAGTATTGATCCAAAAAAAATACAAAAATATATTTGAGATCCTCATAAGAAGTACTTTCATTTGATATGTCACACGATATAGTTTAAAAAACTTCATTAATATTTTTTCAAATTTGGCCCCCAAAAATAGGGTCTATGTTTAAAATTCATTTATTTTCGTTACACGTCCGTCTTTGGGTCACAAACTTACATATACGTACCAAATTTCAACTTAATCGGTCCAGTAGTTTCGTAGAAAATCGACTGTGACAGACGGACGGACAGACACACGAGTGATCCTATAAGGGTTCAGTTTTTACCTCTTGAGATTCGGAACCCTAAAAAGGAGTAAAGATAGCCTATTCGTATTTTTTACTTGCGTATTAAGTAGCTATAGTGCTTATAGTTTCTGTATATGAAGAAATATTAAGCCAAACATACGCCATTTCATTTTACACACAAATCCTAAAATAGTAATAATTCATCTTATTTTGTAACTTTGAAACATACGAAGAGTAGTTATATGTTCCATTCTCGGCTTCGTGTTCTAAATTCAAAATTCGGACTAGCATCTGAAAGTGGAACGTTTGTCTACGGCCCAACAAAGGCTGTAACCAGCCAGCACCATCGCGTCAAGAAACACGACGCGGCTTAGTTTCTTTCCCGAGATTCCGTCCCACTCATTACGCGCGAAGTCTCATCTCTAATGTACAAGTTTGTCGAAGTTCCCGACATGTGACGTGTGCAGTGGCCATAACATTGCTACTTCGCATGGTTTTATGAAGCAGACTGTTTTCCGTGGTGTTTCGCGAAGTTTTGCTTGCGAATATTGTTTTTATAGATACGAAATGTACTCGTATTTCAGAGAACGTAGATATTGTATTATCGTCTGATGTAGATTTGGTTTTAAGTCGTTTCAGGTTTCTTTAATTAGTCCTATATGTATGGATGTAGAATTGGGGTGTTTGAAGACGTACTGTAGTAGATAATATTATAATCTTTTTGTCTGAAAAAATAAAACTTCATTAGTGTTGATTTAAAACCGAATGGTTCCTGAAATAATAAATTACATATAGACTGTTATAGTCATAGAAGTATTGAAAAATTGGTTTGACGAGTGGAGAACCCGTTCCCGTGGAAATATCGGGATAAAAAGTATCCTATGTTATTTCCCTGGTCTCAAACTATCTCCATACCAAATTTAATCCAAAACGGTCTATTCGTTGCGACGTGAAGGAAGGGCAAACAAACAAACAAACACACTTTCACATTAATAATATTAAGTATGTATTTATTTAAAATCTCAGCAGATCCTCCCCAATGCGTCTGATTTGGTGACACAAGGAGTATTTTTGTTGGCTCGAGACGAGTTCCGAACACGTTAAGCCCATTAAGCCTTGGGCGAGTTATAAAAAGTCCCCTTTTCTAAGTTTTCTGCGTTATTGACGGGCATTCTAGGGAGCAGAGCCGCTTATAAAATGTATGGTGTTGTTTGGACGATTCCCCCAAATACAAATATTTTCGATACAGTTTTATGAAAACGTATAAATATTTAGGTCCACATCTGTAATTTCTTACTCGTCATCTCTGAAGAAGGTGAATTGAATATAGGTTTATACAATCACAACCACCAGAACAACAGCCTATTTGCGTCCCACTGCTGGGCACAGGCCTGCTCTCATCACCAGAAGGTCGGAGGTTCGAATCCGGCTCGCGCCTTTGAGTTTACTTATGTGCGAAATTCTTTGATTCGTCTTAGATAGATGAAGGATTTACAAAGAAAAGTACAGTCAGCAATAAAAGCTTGTCCCAAAAATTTAATTTTTGAAAAATCTTTTCAAACTGTTCTTACACGGGTTTCGTTTCCTTTTTCTAGTGAACGTTTGTGCTTCAGATAATCCTGGAACCGCTCCGGTTTCGCAACATTGTGTGGAGTAACTAACTGTAAATCACTGTGAAAAGAGAAAACTTGTTTCTAAGAATTGAATAGTAGTCGGTATGAACTTGATCTTTGTAATATTATTACGATTCTTGGGCATCCATATCCATTCATACTAATATTATAAATCCGAAAGTAACGGGTGGCAGAGAGCGGCAGGGGCGTCGGGCGGGCACGTCATACCACAGGCCAGCTAGATGCTAATAAGTCTTTAGAAAGGTACTGTGGGCATCGTCAACTTCGGAACCCTATACTTTGCGCGTGGCCCGACACGCACTTGGCCGGTATTTTTTTGTTGATATGGCGTCTACTGCAAACTTTTGCCATTCTCAAGTATTAAGAGTCTCCGTTTGCAAACGTTTGATCATTGTCACTCTTGAGTTGATTTGTTTCATCCATATTTGACGAGTTGGGAGGAGAAATGATGGCGAGTTTCAATCTATTGTATAATAACAGAAATGTCAATAGTAAGATCGATTCCCAGGCACTAAGTCAAAGCCATCGATCCTTGGACTAATTTCAGCTTTCTGAGCCTATACATCATATTGTCACAAGTTGTGGCCCGCAACATTCGCGGTCCGCTTTCTCGATTGAGTATTTCAGCAGTTCACGCTCCATTGCTGACGGAAATTACGTTGTGTTTCGGTTTAACCTTTACATACCCGACTTGTATAACGTTCTAAACAATACAACGAGGGCCACCGTATACCTGCTCACTACTAACTTCGCGCTACTATGAATTTAATTCAATCATTTATTCAGCAAATTGGCCACACCACATAGGGGCACTTTTACACGTCGGAAAAATATTTTACCAGCACTTCCTAGACCCATATCGTGCGAGGCTTCGCTGTCAATGTGAGAGTTGGTCATTAAATATAATAGTATGGAGGGTCGAAGTAAAGGAGCGCAATCTTTATAGTTCCAAGAGTGGACACCAGATCGGGTACATTGGGGGCGCTGCGGTCGCCACTCCAGTCAAGCCACCTAGGCGGATCTGCAGTAGCGCCTTCAGATGGCGCTGCTGAGGCGAAAACGCAGCGAAAACGGTTGTGAGGCGAGTGTGTTTTGTTTTGTTGCTTATCAAATCCGCTGGACACGTTTAAAAGACGTCGCCATAAAAGATTGCGCTCGTTACCAAGACACATTCCACACTCCATATATAATAGTGCCAATATCACTGTGACATGTGATGTTTCGAAGACCCGTGTTGCCGATTTTGCGTATAATATGGCACAGAATGTGCTAATTTGGCAACAGTGAACCTTGCGCAACACAAGCGACTCTTGCAACGAATTCATACGTTTCATTGTTTCGACGCGCGTTCCATGTTGCCAGACAAACCTTACAAAGTTTCAAAAATCAAAAACGTTGGTTAAACCTTGTTTAACAAGAGAAGAGACCCATTTAGACGTTCAAATAACATTAAAGTTCGGAGCTTTCCTGTTTTGAACCAGTTTAAACAAACAAAACCCGATCTAAGTCCTCCCCGAATTTATCGATAAAAAGTTCTGAGTTTAAACCGAGAACAGACGAACGGATCCGCGTCGTTTAAAGCGGGGTTCACGACAGCGAAGGTAGGGAATGCATTTGCAAATTAGATTTCGTGCCCCCGGCCTTATCGCGTCTTCGACCCACTTGCCTTTTAACCTCGGTCACATGCGAGAATTCCTTCCCCTTGATATTGGTTCTTTTGATTTTTTTTAAAGGTTGTAATTATTTGTTAAAGTTTCGCCGACCGATATAATACGAGTAAAACCTCCATTAGCATAGATAGGAAATGTATTAAAGCGACAAACTCTACTTCAAAATAAAGCGGACCCTAACGAATATCGTTATAAAAAACAGCGATGAAAGGATTTTATTACGTACAAAGTGAAAAAAAATCTTTCCCCCGATCCCTAGATTTGAAACGCAGCGGACCAATCCCAATTTCCATGTGCAAAACAATTCGAAAAAAGAACTTGACCACAGGGGCGGTGCATTAGATCGTGTCTATGCTTTCAATTCCACAATCGTCGTGTCGCCCCTCTACCCTCTGGCCATAAACAAAGTCTGTATTAGAAAACAGCGGCGGTTTTAAAAATGGCGGTCGCTCGTTCACACTCGATTGGGCAAGGAAATTGCTGCTCGCACCGGAATGGTTTTTACATGCCTGCAGAAGAATCTCGTTATATTCAAACAATAGTGAATGGGAATGTTGTTTTATCTTTGGTTTATTTCAGCACTGAACGATATAGGTACTTCATCAAAGTGGAGTTCACCTTGGAAATGAAATCTACATTCTGCATTGTGAATATGAACATAACAGACTATTCGTTTCCAACGTCAGTGGCAAATCCTTTAGCAGTTCTGTAATATCTAGGACAATATACATTTTTAATTCTTTAAAGGCATGGATTGACTTAAACCGTCCGACTACTAAACTTTCTAAGCCACGTTCCAAATGTGCTCGTTACAACTGACTCTTAATTGTTGAAAACCTTCATACAACTTACACGTGATAATTATGGTTTGTTTCATAAGTTTGTCATTTCTAATTTAAGATTAAACCTCGCCTTAGAATGACAGCCGAATCTAAGTCAAATAGGCGTGAAATGGCCGCTAAAACTTCATTACTGGCACACGTGGAGTGGGGAAATTGGCCAATTACGGGGGAAAAATTATGTACAGGCAATCAAGTAAGTGGTTTAGTAAGGTCGTCCCGGTTTTATGGTTGTTAATGGCGAAGTTTTTTTTGGCGTATGTAATCAAAATTATGAAAACATTACATGTACGAGTAGATCTGAAATCCGGAAAACATCACGTGTAATTTTTTTTAATGTAAATAATAGTACATTACAGACCAAGGGTGGTGAATTTGTAAATGTCCCAGATCGCAGGTTTCTGTGTATAAATATGCGATCTGGGCGCTTTACGAATTACCACCCGTGGTTTGTCAAAAGTTTTACGTCTTGCCTTGGCCAAGAAGAGATATTTTCTCTCCGCGTAGCGGGCAGAAAATCCCACTTTATGGCCAAGGGTGATATAAAAGTCTTTTCATTTCTGTTTTTACCTTAAACAAGATGTAATCATCGATATAACTGTAAAATTGTATAATTTGTGAAATGAGAGGTTATGTAGTTTAAGGTCCACTTTCGTCTTTCCCTGTTCTTTCATTCTTGAATCTACGCCAGTTTTACGCGAATTTTAGCCGATAGACGGTCCACTGCTGTGCCTGATACGCCTCTGGTGCCTAAATTCCTGCAACCTTCATCCAGTCAGAGCTTGTCTCTCGACAGTTCATCTTCCACTACATGATCATTCGAGGTCCTTCTGGTCCCAGCGGCCATCAGTTCTACGAGCAATTTGTTTATCATGTACCTAATATATGTTACAGCTGTCACTAATCACGTATGTTTGCGATCTATTTACAATTATAAATCGTGTCATGATTGTCCTGTCAAGTCATTAGCGGGTGGTTAATGATCGTCATTTTCATACGCAAATAAACAAGGCATTGGCGAGATAGCGTTTGCTAACAGATGGTGTATAACGATGTGTAACGTCAACTTTACTATGATTAAGTTACTACGATCTCTAAATATATTTATGCTTACTTAAACAAGAACAAAAACATAAGGCTTACATCCAGCCATGCTGCTGCTGCTAACCTTGGGTTACCATCTCTAACTAAAGTTATTAAGTTGATAATCCATACCATGAAATAAATAGCATGCATTTATTTTCTATTTTTTGAAAATTTTGTAGTTAGTGAAAGAGTACATTTTTCTTTTCATCAGAACGTCTACTGGGTTCTTAGTTGTAGGTAAATAATGGAAAAATCCCAGGGATGTTAAGCCAGCATAGCTAAGATCAGTTTAGTTTACCTCGAATACTGTTGTTGAGTTTGTTGAGCTTATCCAAGATGCCCTTACGAGTAGATATTGTGCGAAGTGGAGGAAACTGCTCATCAAAATATATAGAGCGGAACTATGGATGTACCTCTGGGGAAGCACAGGCTTGCTGGACAATATGTCTATGCAGGGTTCAATGACCCTATCCGGTAAATCCAAACAAATGAAGCGGTCGTGTTAACGAGGGGGGGTTGAAAGGGGGAGGGGTAAGGGGCTGAGATTGGAGGAGCGGAATCGGCAATAAGTGCAAGGGTAACTGCAGGCAATCTGCCGGAATGGACCGCTATCCACTGATTTATGGGTATAGCGGATGCTGGAAGTGACAAATAATATACTTTAAGGATTTGCCCGGAACTCGGCGGGAATGCGAGGAAAATGGAGGGGCAGAAATAATTGCTGTCGAGTACGAAGTGAAAAGTGTTATAAAAAGCTTTGCAGTTTTGTAATTTAACTTCGATATAAAGTACACTTGTATACGGTTCACAATCTCTCATAAGATAGAATAGTGAAATACTTAACCAGTGTCTTACCATCTGATGGAAAACAAAATGTGGCCTAAGATGGTACGTATGCATACTGCTGTCTAGAGTACAATACCTGTGATCTCTACAGTTGAATAGTTAGTGTTGTATCCGATTCTACTCTTTAGTCCTGCCCTGCATGCACACGATAAAAGGGATGGATGCAAAACATTAATGTATCCAGTTAAGAGTGGCCTCTGACCATTTGAAATAAATCAACGCAACTACACTTTCGTCTCTCATACAAACGAATTTCAAAGTTCATTTTTAAATTGATGCTAAATATTTGTTTTCGGTTTAATTTTCACCAAAGTGAATTAATAAATATGGGCTTTTCCAGTAGGACTTATCCAGAGGCTGTAGGTCCGCGGGGACAGCCTGTGGTCCTTGGAACGCGGTTCGAGCTTCGTAGGCAATATTCCAACTAGCGCTGCATTCGGCTTTATTACAAGACGCCCGCCGTAACCGATCTGGGATATTCCACTAAATCGTCACGACATGGACGCTTCAAACCGTACCATACCGCTCCGCAGTTGCCCCAGATAATATGAATATATTCACGGTCGTCAATACCATCGTATATACGTATTGTCATATCGGCCAGAACCTCAATATTGCGGTTATAATAACGAAACACGGACGACGTGGCGCCGACAAAAACAATTTGTCCGGCGTTGCAGGAATGTCGATAATTAAACGGACCTGCCGCTATTCCCGCCCGCTCGACAGACCCATATACATATTTTGCTTTCATTTTCCTTTTAATCCAACCCGCTATGAATCTATTCCTTCTCCGAATAAATTGCAGGTACGTTCGGCCCGAGCTCTGATGAGCAGAATCTCCGCAATCCGACGCCGCATCCACAGATTATAAAAATAATGCGAACAAGAGAATAAGCGCCCCTTGCGGTATCGATAAAATATAAATGGAACACCCAACAGTCGACGTGATATGTTAGGATTAAGAGGAGAACATCGATAAGGAGCTTTTAAAATTCCGCGCACACCGGTACACGAGAGGCAAGGAAAAAAATTGAAAGGAGACTCAAATATGTCGTCTGAATATTAAAAAGCAAAATACTGAATAATGCAGCGGGCGGCTCGCGAATGATATAAGAGTGTAAGACGATTGGTGGAGCTATTTGCAAGCCATTAGTGCCGATAGACCGTTAAGATTTTTTCCCCAGCGCCCGAGTTTTTGAGAGGAAGTCGACGATATTTCATCGCGGCGCCGCGCGGCCGTTGTACTCTTGGTGTCACTCATGTGCGGTGCCCCATTTCTTTAGCACTCTTTGTCATGAAATAAAATTTCCTTTTCTCTTTTCGTAAATTTCTCCGCACTAGCGCACTGATGGAGCCCCACGCGTGTATTTCCTTCGGGCGTGTTGTTTCTGCCTTAAAATAATAGCGACGAGCTGGTGGAATCCGCGAAGACATCGCAAGCCTTGCGTAATCAGACATACAGTTCCCGCCAAAATATTTGGATAAATTTCGCTAATCCCCACCCGTATCCGGGCGCCATTTCTGTGCGAATGCACGGTTAAAAGATTCGTTAAAGTGAGTAGAATACACGGGCCGGTCATTACTGCGGATAATCCGGGATAAGAGAGAGTAAAACCGAGGGGTGTCTTTAGGCAATCTGATAGCTCCCACTTTGGGTCTAAAAATATATAGGTATCAAAACGCTCGAGATATTGCCCGTTGAGCTGTGATAAAATAGAATGGATGGTGCCGCGGCGCCGGGATTTCGCTTAACTGCGTCTATAGGAGATGCGTGAGATAAACTACAGGCGCCGTTAGTTGCTATAGTCTGTTGATCTCCAACTTAATGCTTAGGAGAATAAAAAGCCAGCCGAGCGCTATTTCTCTGAAAACGTAGTTTCCCCTAACTTTGTACACGTGACTTTCGACGAGATTTGTTTAAGACGTACGTAAGACTTCGTTAGGGAAGATTTTGCTTAGCATGTATGTTACTTAGGTACTTTGATTCTGTAAATGTGTCTCTTTCGCGTCGCTTCTAGCCTTAGCGCTTCAGTTCAGTACTGCTGACTTTGGGAATTCCTAGCTAATAAATAAAATAACTGTGTGGCAAAACAGAAGGTAGTTAAATCATTCAAGAACACGATAAATAACATTGTCAAGCGGGAAACTGCATCTAAAGCCCTCAGTAACAGAGGCATCGGAACTCTTTCAATAAAACTTAAGTGTGAATATAAGGAGTCGTATAATAGCTCCCGGGGGGGCGTTTACAGCATCCACTTACTACCTCTAATGGATCATGTGCACTTTATTGTCGAAAATTGCATTTGCCAGATGAAATTCCTTTGCAGTTTCTTTTATGAGGTCGCTCGTGACAGTCCGAGCCACTTGTGCTTGCTTTGTTGCGGCTTTAGCTACCGCTTTAAAAAAACCCAAGGAGATAACAGGAAAAAATGTCGTATGATAACTTTTTACACGTTAATACTTATAATAATGTGAACATGTATGCTAAAATAAGAGTGGTAACACTTCTTATATAGTCATTGACACTACATAAAACAAAGTGAAAAACGTGGCATCGTAACACGGACCACATACCTTTTGTATTGACCTCTACGAGTATATGCAACTATTGCGTAATTCCGTGATCATTGTAAAAAGAATATTAAAATTAAATGTACCTAATCAAAAAAATAAAAGCTGCGGATCCTAACACTCGGACCAGTTGAACTTTTCCTAAGTGTCATAGATCATCTCATTCACGTGGCCACGGTAACCGTAACTAACTAGTGCTCAATTAGAAAAGGCGAGCAATCAATTGTGCGCGGGCAGCGTAGCGTGACTAATCCAAGTCGAGTAAGCCGGCCGTCACCAAAATTTGTCCTACCTAATTTCGCAGCTTACCCTCATACGAGCCATTAAATTCACTTACAATTAGACCAAGGATATCCGAGGGATCTTCACATATCATTAACTTTTTACACCGGCACGCGCTTTTGACAAATTTCCTTTAAAACTGGCCGCCGGCCAGGAGCGGACCTTGTGGGGCGTTGTTGTAATATGTGGTCACACGGCGGACACGGCCTATAAAAAACATGATCTCGAGTACAACTGAAATGGCAGGCCGGGCAGCGCGCTGCAGTGACAATGTATGCGTGCGAGGACGTCTGTACAATAGGGATGACGACAGGGTGAAGCAATCGAAATTCTAATTAGTCCGTCAGTCAGGTTATAAAAAAATATTAGACACGTATTTTTAGTTTTATCAAATTAACAAAGAATGACTAAGTTAAAACGCATTAAAGTTGGAGAGTGGGGGCTAACTACGTCACCGTTAGGGATAAATCGTTACCTAACCGTGACGTCACGCGACATTTCAACTCAATATATCTCCGTATAAGTTTGATTATGATTACGTTGAAAAAGAAAAAATACGTGTCCAATACTTTTCAATAATCTTCCTGATAGACTAAGAAAAAAAAAGTTGTCGTCTCGCCTATTGTAAATGTGTGTGTACCACTACGCGGGCCAAGGATACACTCACCATCTCCGAATGTAGGTGAGGCGAGTTCACGGCGAGTCGCGCGCGGGCTAGACTCAGGCGGGTGATTCCGTGGCCATTCTGTATGCAGTACTATTAAATATTCTGTGATGTGGTTCAAATATCAAAGCTTGGGGTCAGGTGCGGCTTTAAATCTCCCACACAAAAGACAGGGGTCGTATAAAAGACGTGCGCGCGTGTGTGTGTGTGTGTGTGTGTGTATCTGTGTGTCTGCCTGTGGCCTCGTAGCTCTGCAACGGTTGATTTTGATTGAGTATCTATGGATAATATTTAAAAGTAAGTTTCTGTTTGATATACTGAATATAATGCCTACCTACTGATATACTGATGAGAAGCCAAATTAAAAGTACTCTAAACCGACGAGCTTGCAAGAAGAGGTTTCTTGAAAGCGAGGGCGATAGATATGCAGGTGTCGTTCTACCTGCTCCAATGGGATCCAGGCTCGAGTTTATGTAAATATGTTTGATTGTTAGATAGTTCGAGTTAATCGAGAGTGTTCTTAGGTATATTTTAAGAAAATCGTTTCGATAAACATCAGCTCTTTTCTAATTTCGTCGTCAAATGCCGGGGGTAGTTTTATTTTATTTTATTTACTACTGTGTAGTATGTGAATAGGTACGTGCTACACTTTTGTGTAGAGCATCAAGAGCATGACACAATAATATACTTCGCCAGGTATGCTACTCCGGTAATTTCTAGTAGTATGGGTGACAACGAAGATGCGCAACACAAATGACTTTCATTACCTACCTGTAGTATCCACTACAGCCGCTCAGGCGCGGTGGTGGGGGCAGTCGCCCGCCGACCGTGGTCGAGTGTGGACGGACTTTGTGTTGCGCATATCTTATATCTACTGATAGCCTGTAAGTGTGTTATAATGTGGTCGTAGAGGCTACAAATGGCGACGAGGATAAAACCGAGTAAAAAAAAAAATGAAGGAAGGGTAAGTACCTAGGTAATTAATGTTTAATGCCCCACAGTTGCTTGCGTATTGGTGGTATCAATATAATATAAATATTCGACTATAAGAATAGTCACTAGCAATTATCTAATTACTTATATTTAAATCAAAACCACCTATGAACGGAGTCAATGCGCAAGCTATTTTTACGGGTAGATAAACAAATTCATACCAATTTCCTTCATTGCCAAAGTAAAGGCCATTACATGTTGATGGCAGGACAATAAGTCCAAATTATAGTTATGAGTAAATGGTGCACGTGTACCTAATGAACGTTGCGGTGCCTACCCCAAAATTATTTAAAAGTGAAACGAAAATAAGGTGTTCTCTATGATTGGCAAAATGATTATTTTGCATTAACCTACCGTCCACCACAAAATAGTTCGTATTAATCAGTTCAAATTAAAGTATTGTAGGTACCTTACCTGCTAACACTTTGAATTTCATTTTTCATGTTACATTTATTAGCATTGTTTTATCATTACGATTTACGGAAATTGGTATCTAGATAACTGTTTGAATAATAATTCAATCGAATTTTATTGGTGGTTTAGATCGGTGGTTATTGGCTATAGAACATTCCGGTTTGGGTTTACTTTTATTATGAACAAGGATTTGACCTAGTGTTCAGCTACTCAAGTATCTGTAGGATTGTACACCATGTTGAGAACACCATAGGTATAATAAAATTTCACTAAAGGCTACGCAGTGGGCAATTAAGCGCTAGAGAGCCACGCAGTTTATTAACGTAAATGTTAAGGGACCACATGTGTTGAAATAACACAACTGTGTATAGGTACGCATAATAAGGTCTCTGCCATGAACACTTTGTACTTAAGTAAGTACTGTTACTAACTTTTAGTAAAAAGCCATGAAAATAAGAATTTATATATTCATGAGTGCACTTGAAATATACACATTTACTTGCCGCTGGCATGGACATAAGTACCAAAGAAATATGTATAGACATACTATAAATACTATAAGCATTCCTGTATGGAGTAAAAACATACGTGTTTATCACACTAAACAATTAAATATGTTTGATTGTCTAATAACGAGAAACCGTTATTGAAAATGCATTGTGTAATAGCTAAATGCAATACAAGGTAGTGAATTCCCATGACTTCATAAGTCAAATGTAAATCCTTGATAAACCGAACGAAAAGTCTACATACCCACTTATTAATCACTTAGCAATTCATGCATTGAATAGAATAGTATCATATCACGAGTACGACTTGATGTAGGTAACTTCATAATTAATTGAAGTGAGTGATTTAAAATGACTTTATACTGGGTATCACCAGAATAGATAGTTAATAAGTAATTATAGCGGAATTGGTCAGTCGTTCGTGGTTGGTTTAACATTATCTTATAGTGAATTTAAAATTAAACGTATTTCGCGGGTAGGTATACCGGAATAGCTAAGAATACGTTTATAGTCACAAAAAGACCACTACCTGCTTGGCTACTTAACCTAGTCATTGCGACGTACTTCTGTTTATAGAATTGCATAATGCTTATTATATGTAAAGACCAAAATAACATAACAATAAGTGGGTCACATTTACTTGAAGTTTAATAAGCTACAGTTACTTTCTATTTATGTGGGTATTGGTACGAGTGAATATACTTTGTTTTATCTATTAAAATTGGACAATCAATCATGTATGTGGTTACTTATGTACCTAAGCTAAGTAACGTCTAAGCAGTTGTTAATTGAGTTAATGGTGTTCAAATGTCAAATGACAATAAATTATGTGTGCATTAAATTGCGCATAATATGGTTATAAAAGTGCTAAAGGCATTAAATATATAAAATCAGTAGCATTAAATGTGTTGATGGCATTCAATTGCCAATTGGCATTAAAATGCGTATGATGCTTAAGTATTGAAATATGCGTTTCTCAGAACATAGTATCTAAATAAGAAACGGCTAATATACGAAATAGTATTTAAAACGCCAACCATATACTATGTGGCACATAGGTACATGATATGCTGTAGTAAAATGATTACAACTAAGTATCAAGAGTCAGGCAAAACCGATACTGTTCCTTTAGTAAACAGCTTGACTACAGGCAAGTACAAACAAGGGCCATGCACATTCAGCTAGGCCACAGGTTCATAATGAATAATTAGGGCCATGCAAAACGCACTGTTTGCAGTGAATAGCTTGGCCACAGGTTTACAATTAATAACTAGGGCCATGCATGACACACTGTTTCTACAGAGAACAGCTAGGCCACTGATGATAAAATATAGATAAGTCTATAAAAATAGGGCCATGCATAGCCCACTGTTTCTACAGTGAACAGCTAGGCCACTGGTAATAAAAAAACGAGTCTATAAAAAATAGGGCCATGCACAATCTCCTGAGACCCAGCTGTCAATTTTAGATGATGAATTTTAAATCTTATGAAATAATTGTAAATAATGATTGATTTTGTCCATTATAAAGGACAAGGGGTCTTAGGAGGATAATCCAGCTAGGCCATTGGAGAAGTGGTGAGCAGGATCACTTTTATTGAGACGATAAAAGTCTTAATATAATTCTTTCATTAGTCCAGCAGCTTGAGCATACAATAAGGGCATTGCTTAACCGGTATCGTTGATTGATTGGGTGCCCACCACCTTCTTTTACAAATGGTTGAGGGAGGTGATGTTCAGGGTAAGTGTTATACTCGTGAACGAGTCCAGCTCATGCTTACATGAAAGTTTAACACTTTCGCGACCACCCTATTTTTCCATATAGGTACTGACTACATGCCGAAACGTGAAACACAAAACCCAGCTTCGAAGTTGAGGGCTGGAAAAATAATTTTGATCAGCTATTTAGTCCTTGTAAGGATCCTTTCAAAATTGGTAATATGAACATTTATTTTTATATATTAAAGCCAAATTTAAATTACCTATACCTACCTATTGCTGGCAGCGAGAAGGGAAGTAAATCAGACTTTGCCATATTCGTTCATTATTACCTACTTTTGCGTATAATAAAATTCCTGCATTTTCCTGCACCATTTGAGTGTTTCGTGTCAACCCTGAATCATCGAACTCGGTGGTCGGGATCTCGGCATAATGTGGTGGCTTATATACTTAGCTATGCCACGAACACAGATGTAGCTTGAGTAGTCTTACAAACATGGTGCTCTTATTAAAATGTATCTATCTACTAATTAATAAATTTAGTCATGAATTCAATATTCTTTATTATTGACGATTTGAGGCTGTCGCTATACATGGCTGGGGCTTTATACCTTTAGGTACTTGGAAGTCAAAAACCTGTCAATAGTCAATAGTTTTATTGCACTCATGTTGTAGTTACATTTAGACGGTATAATTATACAATTGTATCGAACATGAATACGTTGGGGCACAGCAAGTTAATGGCACAAAAAGAAATACTAAATTAATGAATTAATTTCGTTGGTATAGCCTGTAATTTGTTTGATAATTTTATCTTTTTATCAAAATATGGATAATAACACAGCTGTTGATTTTCCATGTAAAAAATAAACAAATAAATAAATGTAATCTTTAATTCAGTATGATACCTGATTATGACATGATATATAGGTATTAATAATAATAATTATATATTTAATCACAGATCAAGAAGCAAATTACATACTGTACTGAAAGGTCCATGACATGATAATAAAATAAACCAATAAATAAAACTAGAAGATTAAGAAGTCGCTCTTCACGACCGATCACAGTTTACGGAGGTCGGTTAAGTTTAAGGTCTGTGTAGCTTTAGTCGGCTGTGCAGCCTATCCCGGACCGCAGTTACCAGAGGGCTGGTGGAGTTGAGCACGTAAGGGTAGTGGCTGGCGCAGCAACGCCTGCCAGCCGGGGGCGCGCCTCCGCAGAACATGGCACCACGTCGGCAGGCCGTGCAGTGCACGCCAGGCGTTGCATTGGTGTATTGCTAGCGAATCTGATTCATTCCGCGCGCAGCGCGTGGTGTAGTCGCACCTAAGTTCGGCCGGTTACAGGTACACGCCTGTGCAGTACGATAAACACATGAAGTACTTTTAAATACTTATCTGCTGTGAAATATCACAAAAGACACGATTGTTATAGTTTAGCGTTGCAGCTTTGCAGAGGGATAGAGCCCAGTATTCATCACTGCGATCATTGCTGATCTATTGTGATCGCCACAGACACAAGCTCACACTCAAGATTGGTCTGCGAGAAATTGAAGTGTTTTCTTGGTGGTGAGAGCTTTGACCTCTTCTGGGTGTATTTAATGCTTCCCCAGATTAGAATATGATAGCAACGTCGCATCGACGAAGGGCATTCGGTCGGAATGTGTGTGTAGGGGCGTTTATTCCTACTCGTTACACAGTCTGCACATTTTAGGAATGCTGACGCTTATGTTGTTCATGTTGTATCTATTTAGTACACAGGGGCCAGTCTAACCTTACCAGCATGCCCTAGAACCCATCGTAGAAATACTCTGTTGTGGCAGGTTAGCTGCCTCAGGTTTTATGTAACTATCAGTACACTTCTGTATTAAAGTTGAGGAATACCTTCCTATATTCAGACTTATACAACTGTTTGAACGATCGTCCCTTGTGGGTATTTCCCACAATATAATCATGTTTTTTGGTAATCAAGTCCTGGGGGCGGTGTCAAGGGGCATCCCCAAATTGGCAATATAAGTATTGTGAACTGAAAACACTAGCAATTTACGAAAATGTCAATTAAAAAAAAACATTTATAAATATACTTAATTAAATAACTTACACTAAGAACAAGAAAATAAAATAGTAATTTTGCAAAACGGCCTCTTCTGAGTTTGTTTTGCAACTTCTTGTCAAAAAAAAAAAAAAGGAGCTAGTGCGCGTTGGTCAATCCATTTGTGATATGTAATAGTGCCCATACCTACGAGTATGTGGCCAATATGCTGAACAAAATATAATTATTAGGCTATCCAGAAACTTTGACTTTTGCAGATCATGAAATCTATTTACCAGCTAAGTTTTCCGCCGCTTTTGCGAGGAATGTGGAACCTCAATCTTTGTATATTATGTTCCATTAGAGTTTCAAATTAATAGGGGAAAGGAAAGGTAAGATAAGGATGTTTTTTAAACGATTGAAATTTTGTTAAGATAAAAAATAGATCTACAAGGACTATATTTCGTTACAGGAAAGTAAAGTATTTGGAAATTGAAATAATCAATTGCAAGTTTTATTTCAATACAAGTCAATAATAAAATGAATAAATAATTTACTTATTTTAATTAGTGGCCTGTTATTAATCCAAATAGTAAAAACAACTAATTATGGATGATTCGATGTTTTAAAAAATAAATATAACATAGCGTAAAATCTTACGCGACTGGTAGTTATATTTAATATTGTTGGCTACGGCTAACATGATTGTTAGGCATGTGTGTTAGGCATGTGTGTAGATATGTATGTAAATATGTTATGTTTAATATAGAATTACTTATAAGTTATAACATTGTATATTTGTGATATTACATAATCTCAATTCAATTAAAACAAAGAAGGGATGTAGTATCCACTACAGCCGCTCAGGCGCGGTGGTGGGGGCAGTCGCCCGCCGACCGTGGTCGAGTGTGGACGGACTTTGTGTTGCGCATATCTTATATCTACTGATAGCCTGTAAGTGTGTTATAATGTGGTCGTAGAGGCTACACTACCCTAGTTTAGGCACAACTTTGTACAAAAACCTAGCAACCTAGTTTTTTTCTTCATAAAAATACATTTTCCTGTATAACTTAGAGCTACAGCGAAAAACTCAAATCTGGCAAAGTAAAAGAATTTCAACAAAAGATTACGTACATAGTTAATCTTAGATCCTTTGTTCGGATTTCTAGAGCTCACAAACTGTTTTATGACTACAAGTAAAAAAAGCTGTACAATCTGTTATTTTTATTATTGGCACGGAACAAGGCACTGGAATCTTGGCAGGACTCCTTGGCAGGACCACGTTGTATTTTTAATATACAAGACCAATTTATTTGTGTGCTCGAGTAACTCGGCAAATAAATAACGCTTGCGGAGCCTACTTTAACTTTCTTTACATTTATGGGTTTTGTTTGTGATGACAGTGTTCTGGAAAAAGGCTATAGCCGAGTCACCACTGCGATCGGAATAGATCCTGTCAGAACTTTAGCTCACAATACCGCCACTATGCAACCTACACTTCCACTATCAATCAATCGAACATTCCCGTTAATCACTACATAGTATAAAAACAAAGTCGCTTCGCTGTCTGTCTGTCCCTATGTATGCTTAGATCTTTAAAACTACGCAACGGATTTTGATGCGTTTTTTCAACCGACTTCAAAAAAAGAGGAGGTTCTCAGTTCGTCGGAATAACTCGCCCTTACCGTCATTTGTTTCATCCGGAGATGGTGAGTGAATCATTGGCCCGCATAGTAGTACACACACATTTACAAGTGTACAGACGTCCTCGCACGCACGTTCTCGCACGCAAACATTGACACTTAATTCGAATTGTGTTCGAAATCGTGCTTTTATAGGCCGTGTCCGCCCTGTGCTATATATAGTCCCCACGCGGGTCCAGTTCACTCACGCAGTTCACTCCTTGAATTATTTCGCAGATGCGTGCAGCTTTACTCAGGATGTTTCGAAATTCTAATTAGTAAATTGGCTACTAATAGATAGATAGATAGATAGATAGAAGAGTTTTATTGGTACAAAATTATTGTAAGGTACATTTATGCAAGTAGGTATACATAAACCTTTTTAGGTTTTCCCGTATATACCGCTACACTATTCATCGAAGGTCTTAAATATTTCTTTTATTTAATGCTTCTATTTATACTGCTAGTATTAACTATTAGTTTGTATCCCTCTGCGAGGTAAAATAAGCCCGTTCGTTCCACTTGAAGTGTAAGTATACCCAGCATAAGAAGGATATGCAATGTTTGATGTTCAATACCTTTCAATTTGATTACGTAGATATATTTACGTATACTAAAAAATTAAAGCAATTTGTTACTTAGTTATATTGATTTTATTTTCGAAAGTTCATTTTAATTTTTTTTGTAGTTTGGATAAATGCTGATGGCTTTTAATAAACAATCTGTTAAAGCTTCAAAACCAATTGCACATCATCTTTTCATTAATTTAAATCCGTGCGACGATATATTTCACAGAGCAACGGCATTCGTCGTCGCGGAGCCGCTTATTGCAATTTATTTGATGTCGACAGGGACAAACAGTATCCTCCTAATCGACATTTCAGATTTACGGGTTCCGCCACCAAACGCCGGATTAAAAAGGACAACAAGAGAGAAATATATGTCTTCATTCCGATGCGCCGCGCCGTGAATGTGGAAGCGAAAAATGAACTGAATACCGGCCTATAATAGCTATCTCCCAGGCAATATGTCTGTCCTTATCTCGAAGAATGCATTGGACAGAGAAAAGGCATTCAAGGAAACGGAATTTTCCACCGATTTGCTGCAGCCGAGTTTAAAGCTATAGAAAAGTCACGCGAGGAATTATGTTAACGTTACACTTTAACTGTTTTTCTTTTGACTAGCTAGAAATTTTCGTCATATCTTATGTCCGTCTTCAAGAAGAAATGAAGAATTAAATCAAAAACACCATCGCAAGCTGCAGACGCAATTACAGTAACAAGCGAATCAAGTTACCGCCACAATTCCATCCCCGTCGCAGGTTACAAACACAACTTGACCTGTTTTCTTCTGCGCTGCAGATTTAGTAGAGAACTATAGCTCGAATCGTATATTTTTAGCGGCACAAGCTAAGAACGGCCGCAGCCGGTCCGTTTAATTATCCGCATTCCGGGTGGACAAATTGTTAGCCGCTCTCCACCCGGATATTAATTTCGATACATTGTCTCTGCCCCGCTCTCTGAGGAGACGGTTATTTTGAACCAGCCCGGCAATATGACCGGAATATCACCATAAACTACCTAGCTCAACTTTAGCGCAGAAATAAGATCCTTCAGCGGCTGTTTATTACCTATTTGTGAATTAATGCAAGTAGGCGTATTCTGCGAGAAAATCGTAGAGTTGTAGCGCTACCGGCAAACGGCAGCGAGATATGTTTTAGATAAAGATTATTTATACAGTGTCTTATTTTACAAATCCAATTTCCGCGTGAATACACGGGCCGGTTGTAAATAACGCAGACAAAGCTCGCCCGAGTCGCGCCGCTCGATACATTATGCAGACCACGCTTCGTTGCGCCGAGCAATGAGCTTTGTAAATATACCAGCACATCTGAAACGTCGCTCTTTCTGTTTTTTCAACGGTTCGGCTACAGTTTCTGACTTTCGGATACATTACGAGACTTGCCGATGTTAAATAGGTAATATCATCTCGCGCTTACGCAAATAATAGGACGGACGCGTATTTCGCAATTTGATTTCTGAAGTCGGAAGGGAAACCGACGATAATTCATATTGTTCTGTTCCGACAGCCGTTAGTGTTATCGGGATACACGTTTTCTATGCCATTAATCCGGAAAAATCGCAATGATATCTTAACTGCGTATGGGGGATTCCCCTAACTTGCAAAAAATATTAGAAAAAAACTTGTCTTGAAAAAAGTGGGTGATGCTGATATGTAGGAGCGTGGCGGTGGCCTGTGGCGCGGAGGCGGCGCGCCCCTTATCGCCTCAGACAAAAGGTTCTTTTTCATTTCCTTTGTCCCCGCCGCTGTGGTTTTGCGCGTCTCTAAGGGCAGCCAACATAGTGGAAAAGTCACGTGATTTAGAGACGACAAAAATGTTATTTTCGTTACCGTGTGTGAGCGTTACTTGTGGGTTTGCGTGACATATTTTCCTAGTGTCGAGGATGACAAATGGGATGATAAATCACAGCGGAACGAGCTTTTCTTTTAAAAGTTTTTATTTCTACGTATTCGCTGGGAAGTTTCTCTGTTTATGCCCGACTGCCTCATTTGTTACAGGCATTTCGTAAGTTAGGTATTCCTGAGTAAATATTGGTAATTTAGGTCACACACAAAAAAGATCCACACGGTTTCGAGACTAAATTGAAGCAATCCTGTGATGAAAAAAAGAGCCAATTGCAATTTCCGTTTTATTAATTTTAAATACGACTGTACGTCATACCTATCAGGATTCTGGTTTAATTTTAGCTGATGATTTTAGATGATTCTGCTTCAAGATATTCCGTTTTTCTATATTTCTATTCTTAGTTTTAAAGTTAACTACGAATAACTAAAGTATACCTATTGTAGTTTATAATCGAGAAGTACATAAAAGCTGCAGGTTCATATAAGGGAGGGTGCAATAAAAACGCCATTTCCGCCGGCGCCGAATCTAGGTGCTATTAAACATAACATCTCTTTCGCTCTTCATTGGTTAGTCTAAGGTAAACAAATGATAGGGCGAAGCAAATTACGATTTTCTTATTTGAGTGGCAATGAACTTCACTCTCTTGTCACCTTACTGCCTTTTCTTTCCTACTTATTAAGGTCAATAAAAATATCAAAAATTCAATACATAGAATCGAAGAAAAAATCATATCCTAAGTATGCATGTTATTACTACGCCTGATTGAATCAAGAATTCAACGAAAGTAGCATTATTTGATACTTTTGAGTAACAATTTCACGATTCAAATCTTCCATGAAGATTGAGCATTTAATTAAGCATTCAACAAAAACTATTGTAGAATTGACGCCAGGTTTGGCTCAGTTGGTGACCCTGACCCTGCTCTCTGTTCCGACGGTCGCGGGTTCGAATCCCGCTAGGGGCAAACTTTGTGTGATGAGCGCGAATGTTTGTACCCGCGTCATGGTTGTATAACATAGTATTTAGATATGTATTTATTTCTCTATGTAAGTATTTATATCGTTCTCTAGCACCCACAGTACAAGCTTTGCTTAGTTTGGGGCTAGGTCAATATCCCAAGATATTTATTTATTTAATTTAATTTAGTGTTTTGATATTAATATAAGTACCTGACTACCTGTGCATTAATAATTACACCCCTATTATTTATACAGTTTATTACTCCACTCCACGAAATAGAAGGCAAAAAAGCTAAAATGCAAAAAGATGGCTGGTAGAGAACGCCTCGAGACATTAAGTCCGCCTTTTGTAAAGCAAGGTTTCTTTATGGACAATAAAGTTTAAATATATAAATAAAACCTCTTCGCTAAAAGATTGAAACTAGAATTTCGCTGCCAGCGCACGTGACAGATTAAACGTCAACCACCATAAAATGCGTGAACATCTTGTGAACATTGTGTTCTTGTAATAAACTCATTCAATCAAAATTGGAAAATGTATCGCACTTCGTACCAACGTGGGATGCTGACGATATTCTACAGTGTGGGTTCCAAACCGTTAGAAATATGGGACGTAGTCGCAAAAGACGGCTACGTAACGAGGTTCTTGGACCAGGACATTAAATCAATGGTGTTGGAGATAAGAGGGACGAACATAAGCACCACATACATGACTTGTCCGAACAAGAACAGGACCCTTGGCATATGTATGCCGTTCTTGGTAATGATAGTAAAAAATCTGAAGAAGTATTTCTCGTTTGAGGTCACGATACTGGACGAGACAGGGACCAGGCGGAGGTTCAGAGTGTCCAATTTCCAGAGTACCACTCAGATAATGCCGTTGTGCACGGCGATGCCCATCGGCCTCTCCGACGGCTGGAATCAGATCCAATTCAATCTTGCTGAATTCACTCGACGCGCTTACAAAAAGCAATTCGTTGAAGTGCAACAGTTGAAGATAAACGCGAACATACGACTTAGGCGTATCTATTTCACGGAGAGGTTAGTACCCGAAGATGAGTTACCACCGGAGTATAAGTTGTACTTTCCGCTGGCGAGTAAGGGTGCGAAAGGGAAGAAAGGTAATAAAGAGAATGTGCAGCCGTCAACGTCGCAGCCGGTTGAGGAGAAGATGGATAGTAAGACGGTTATTTTGAAGACTAGTCCGAAGGCGTCCGTGCATTCTACGGAGATGGTGCCTCAGAGGATGCCTTCGAAGGCGCCTAGCATGGAGCTAGCTCCCGTAGAGGTTGAGGCCGCTAAAGAGATACCGGTTACTGTTGAAGCCGCACCTGAGGCGGCTGAAGCACATGAAGGTGAAGCTGCCGAGGCTCTTGCTGAGCCCGCGGCTGAAGCTATCCCAGAAGAAGGACAGCCGGCAGCTGCCGAGGAGCCGCCTACGGAAAGCCAACCCGAAGAGCCACCAGCAGAATCAGCTCCAGGAGAACCAGCTCCAGCAGAACCAGCTCCAGAAGAACAACCGGCAGCTGAAGCTGCTGCCGAATAGGATCTAATGCAACTCTTTAAGTTTGTCATCTATGCTTAAAAACTATCATACTGACGATTATTACTTAAAGATAGTAAGTAGATCGTATTTTGCCACTTGACATTTCTTCTCCTATCTTCGCAATGCGACATTTACGCAACAGTCCATATGAAAAATATTTCACAGGCTAAATGAGTTTACGTTAAAACAGACGTGTAGACGAGAGTGAAAAGCTTTGCCTGATCATTGATTTTAGATATATATTTAGCGATTTAATTTAATTGTAAGTTGTATCATATGATTGTATGGAACGAAGCAATGAAAATATAAATAATAAAAAGCCATTTATTCCCAACATAGAATTAGATGCATCTTAAATTTTATAAAAATCTTAATGCATCTTATTTCTTCATCATCAAATTTCTTATTTGTTATTTTATTGCTGTTAAAAATTATGTATAATATATAATATACTATATAATTATCATGAATTACAATACAATACACTTTATTAAACACCAAATATTCAAGCAACAGTACCTACATACATAATGGAATTACATGAAAGGTATGGCATACAGTAGGTGATCTTATATAATAGCGATCTCTTCCGGGCAACTTTTGGATAGTGGAGATGAAGAAAAACAAATTATGTTGGTAGGCGGTGCTCTGTACTAAGATGTGCAGAAGAAACAAACATACAATGAAATAAACATACATAAATTTACATATAAATAGATAACAGCCAAATAAATTAAAATATGTAATCCATTATCCAAGAAAAGAAAAGCAGTATATATCAGACAAGTGACAAATAGTGTTTCTTAACCTCGATCTCAAACACTGAAAGAGATTTAGCTAGTCTAAGGTCAACAGGTAGAGAGTTCCACAGCAGTATACAGCTTAATTGGAAAGTAAAAGATTTACCAAAAAAAAATAGAGGAGGAAGAATTATTAATTAGTACCTATTTTAGATTTATTTTATTTTAGAATTATTATTTACTAATTATTATTATGGAGATAGTTGGGGTCCCGGAAAAGGATACTATAGGCTACTTTTTATCCCGGAAAAACGGATAGTACCGGCGGGAACGCGATAACCGAATTCCACGCGGGCGAAGTCGCGGGCAGAAGCTAGTAATAAATAAAAAATGCATTTTTTTCTTACTTTCTTATCTAGTCTATTAGATCCTACTGCTGGGCAAAGGCCCCCCCTCTTCTCTTCTCCTCCTCTCTGTTCTTTGCCAGTTCTGGCCAATCTGATCTAAACTTGTCTAGGTCGTCGCGCCATCTCCGTCTAGGTCTGCCTCTGCAACGATGTCCGCCCTGAGATAGCCACTCGGTGGCTAATTTGGCCCATCTGTCATCGTGCATGGGGCAGACTTGTCCAGCCCAGGTCTACTTGAGTCTGGGAGTATGTAACTGGCTGGCTAGATGGCTGCGTTTCCACCAGAGATTTGCGGGAATGCGTTGCGAGGGATGTTTTTCATGAACCAGTAGAAACACTTCATTTACCTATCCTCGCTCAGCTCAGCTCTGCTGGAAACAGCTCAGCTCTGCTAGAAACAGCTCAGCGGAGCGAGGTTTTTGTACATATTGGCAGTGTGCACGACGAGCGCGCCAACTAGCGGATGCGGATTCGGCGGCGCAATAT
>OZ020290.1:3399983-3679980 GCA_963971205.1 Aethes cnicana | reverse complement strand
CACGAGCGCCGCGGGAGCAGCCCGCCCCGCCGCCCGCGCCCGGTGAGCCCCTCCCCCCGGCGCAGCCGCCACGAGCGCCGCGGGAGCGGGCTCGGCCGCACCAGGTTTTTATCATAATCACTGAATGAAGAGAAATAACCGATGATATTATTGCCCTTTTTCAGCCAAGCCGGCGACGGAGGGCGCGGGCTCCGGCGGCGACTCGTCGGCCGACGACGACAGCGACGACGACGACGATCGCGCCGACGAGAAACACGACGAGGTAACTACCACGACCCTCGCTAACCATCATACTTATACTACTACTGCCTATTTGCGTTCCACTGCTGGGCACAGGCCTCCTCCCATCACGACAGGGTTTGGTGTCCCCACGCGGGCCCAGTGCGGTTTGGGGACTTCACACACATCTTCGAACGACGTCGCAGTTGCGTCCAGGTTTCCTCGCGATGTTTTCCTTCACCGAAGAGCGCAGTGGTGAATTCAAATTGAATTTTTTGCGTAAGTAAACTTAGAGGTGCGAGCCGGAATCGAACCCCCGACCCTCGGCATGAGAGGCAGTAGGTCGAACCACTAGGCCACCACGGCTTTTTTTCATGATATTTATAGGTTAAGAGCTTTTGCCCGCGACTTCAGAAACTTTCGTACTAAACTTGTCCTCCAAATTAGACCAAAATGTGTACCTACACGCTGTCAACTCTCAAAAGTTAGTGCATTGAAAGCTAAAAAATCCTAAAGGTCCAATGGTCGCTCAGGTTGACAGATCGACTTAGACTGCGACACCGTGGCGCCCATAGACATAAATAATACTTCGTATGGACCCGGCCTAATGTCATGTGTCCCCACTTCCTTGGTGTCCAATCCAAAGTTAAACTTGTATCGTGACACTAAAGCTGGGTCACATTTTTCCAACAACTAGACGAGTTTTTAGATACTGAGAAACAGTTTCGGAAAAAGTTTTTTTAAAAACGCTTATTGTAACGCGCGCTCGGTGACAGAACTTTGGATTGGACACCGAGATAGTGGGGACATATTACGTGTACGGGTCTATATTATTTACGTCAATGGTGGCGCCATCTATACCGCCAAATCACGATAAAATAGAAAATAATTGCCTATAAATACTAAATATCATGATAAAAAAGTAACCTATGTGTTATTCCAGGTTACAATCTATCTGTTAGCCAAAGTTCATGCTAATTCGCTGGACCGTTTTAGCGTGATTGAGTAACAAACATCCAAACAAACTTTCAGCTTTATTCCATTAGTAAGATTTTGGTTACGTTTTCTGGTTCATGAATATTAACCAGAAATTTTGAGATTAGGGAGAAAATCTAAAGGTGTATAGAGCATATTGAATAGTTGTAAATCCTCTACTCGTTTCTCTTACAAATTCTTTATTTCTAGGGGTTTACAAGTTATAACGGTGTCAAAAATGGATATGGAAATAAAGTCACCACTGTGTAGTACAAATTCCAATTGAGTAAGTGGCAATGCTCGTCAGCAGGCACTTTTTTGGTGGTATGATTTTTGTGTTCGTTACTTTTTGTTTTTCGACCGAATCCCTTGTCGAATGAATCCATAGACAAATCGAAACTGTTTGTGCTTTTGTTTGACGATTTCCTTTGACTTACAAAATTTATTGTTTTGGTGTTTTGTACTCACTGATTCGTGTGCTGTTTTTTTTTCTCGTGTTTGCTTGTGTTGCCGAACACTTAAAATATTTGATTTGGCTTAAGTCAATCATGGTTTATTCCCTATTTTTGCGTTATTTGGTGTTCACCCCATTTAGTTTCATAATGTACATTTTTGCTCGATTCCATTGCCACAAAAAGTCACCATTTTCGAATGTTAAGAAGAAATCCACCCAACTTTATACATACACTATTGTAAATACAAAACCCGGAGTCGTGACAAAAAATCTGTAAATATTGTTTTTCAAAATAGTCAGAGATCCTTGTAATGTAATGGGGAACTATAAATGAGGAATTCTGTTTGAAATTACTGTCCAAATGTAAAGGAACCATTAAAATGCAATACTCATAATTTATTATAATTTTTACAGTTTTCGCACACAGCACTTTGTTCTCTTATGTTGTGAATTAAATAAGCTTGAAAATTATTTTTGAAGCTATTGAATTAGCACGACGATACAAGTACATTTATAAAAATCTGCTAGAAAAACTCACAGATTCCGAGCACGCAGATTTTCATCTTTCATAAAAGTCAGCAGCAGAAGCAGTTGGATACTCGACGTGTCGACTCTACCAAAATAAGCTGTACATGATTCGATTACCGGGGAATTAGACGATTCCGACTGTCCTTCCGTTTCTACTGCTAGATACCAACTAGGATAACATGGCCCTCGTGTTCGCCCCTCCATAGTTTATACCCTTTCAATGTATTTGCAAAACTATTTTAAATTTTCGATCAAATTCAGGACAATCTGATTAAAGGCCAGGTCAAAAGTACTCTAAACCGACGAGTATGTATGCGGAACGGGATGAAAGTTGAAGAAGCGAGAGAAGTATGCAAGAGTCGTAGCAAATGGAAGGAAGTGGTCTCTGCCTATCCCTATGGGAAAAAGGCGTGATATTATGTATGTATTTATTTATGTATTTTAAAGCACCACCTTGGCTTCTTCTTGGAAGAAGCCATGGGAAGTCTTGACTTGCGAGTGCTGAGACAGCCGCCTAACAAAAACAAATACTCTGATTAGATATACGACTAGTCGTCATTTTTAATTGTCATTTCGAGGGGCGGGCCATGTTATCGTAGTTTATATTTAAGTGTATGTATGTTGAATTTTTATTAAGTTTTTGACCTAGTTTGTGATGTTTCAGCCAAAATTCTACAGTGATGGAGATAAGACTGAAGATACCAACAATCATTCGTCCAAGGAAACCGCCAAGTGAAGTGATGCAACTTCACACCAGCTATCTCGCTGAACCTTTAGGGGAGCAAGGTTTATTCGTATCTTTTTTTAACGAATTGAAAAATTCTACAATGTATCAGATGGTCAGATGGATCATAGCAGAGTAAAGCAGCCCGACAAAATTCAGTGCATAAATATCGTTTTATTCAGTAATTTCGTTAAAATATATAGTTATGATCTGATTCTCTGGAAGAAAAAGTACTTAAAAGTGAACGCATCGCAATAAAAGTTAATGTGAAATGTGAAAACTTCCCATTGTTTAGAAACGCATATTTACTCCAGTTTCAGTGAGATAGTGAAAGAGTGGAAGTGGAAATAAAATGACAGAGCATTTTTATAAAAAAAAAATATATACGAAATACTGGAAGTCACATAAGACCCCAGTGTTAACATAAGTAGCAATATATTTTCACTTCCATTCTTTAATATTTGATGTCAATTACCATTCCTGCGGTGTACACGTCCTATTTTTTCACATGCACGATTTCACTTTAATATTTTATATGTAGTTTTACTTTTTTGGGACTTCTCACGATACATTCTTTTCTTTGTTTAAATAATTTAGCGACTAAAAATGTTACACATCCCTTTATTTTAATTTTCATGTCTTAACGATAAAAACAATTTTAGCTAGACAAATACTAAACGTTATATACTTGTAATATATGTTGTCAATGGTCCATGTATTTTTCCGAGATACTTCACGTTCTTGTGCCTAAACTTTATAAAATGAGAGTGTAAATATTAAAGTCGCCTTTTTCCCGTCGGTTTGACAGCTGGCTCGCTCAAACGAATCGAGGGCAGGCTTTTATTTAAATTTAATTTATTTAATTTAAACACTTATCATGGTACTAACAGAAGTTTTAACAATAATCCTTAGGTTAAGTCATAATGTTATGTCCATCATATTCTACATGAGTTAGCATATTTTATTGTAAACTTTATTATATTTTATATTTTGCTATTTTTATTGTTGATAGCGGATTGGTTTAAGAATAAGTATTGAATTCGACTATTAGGTACGATGTTTACAGGGTTATTACATATTATATTCAGATGTATTTTTAAATTGCAATTTGGTTCACTGCTATTAGAATAGATACCTTTACGTTTTTAACAAGATTTAGTATTGATTTTTAAATCAATCCGTGTACTGTAAAGTAATTTTTAGCATCTTATGTATATGAGAATTTTAGCAAATAAGAGGTGCATTGAATAGTGTAATGTTTCATTTAGAAACAAGATTTTAATGTGGGTAGTTTATTTGCAAAAAAGGTAAGTATAAAAACCGGCCTCTGTAACACGGCCTAAATGTTAGCTGTTTTCGTTAATTCGCGAATTATTGTTAAGCAAAAATTATTTTAATTAAGATATTGTTTAATTTTCAGTTGACAAATATACAATAATATTTTTACATTTGTCTTATTTTAATTTGTTCTCCCTGCTTATTCATTATTATACTAGTTGACCAATAAAACACGAAAAAACATCTACAGTTTTATTTTCTTAACAAATAATACATTATTTTATAGTAGAGATATCAGTTATCTTCTAGTCAATCTTATTACTTCACCGTATCGAAAAAAATAAAAATATTATCCATAACTAAAAAAATAATTATTTTTAAAAGGGTTGATTTACGCAACCATAAGTACATGTTGTACTTATGGTTGCGTAAATCAACCCTTTTAAAAATAATTATGCAAAAGCAAAACTTAATTGTACCATATAATTCAAATATTGACTCCGTGATAATGATGATCACATTACAACAACTCCAAACTAAACACATTTTTATAATCGACACAAATAAAAAATACACGTCCTGCGTGTTTTTTACTCTGTCCTATTTATTTTGGCCATACTTCATAATCACGCGATTTACTAGCTTGTAGTATTAACAGCTAGCTCGAACCACTGTCTCAAGGCGTCTCCCAAGACATTTGGAAGGGCGGTAATGTCCCTCAGAATAAGGTAAAAGGGGAACGGGAAAGTGTCCAAGTAAGGTACGAATCCAGCAAGAGTATTCGTACTAGGGTCCAAGAGAGGGCGTCTGATGTCCATGATTGAGTCCTGCAAAGAGAGATGAATATGAAACGATGTTTTACGATACTCAATACCAACTACAGTATCATGGTAATATCATGAGATTTGGGATCCCTGCATATATTTCGACCCATTTGAGACTGTGTAATCACCTCAGTACACTCAACTCAACCGCAATAAAATCCGGTCACTTTGTATAGGATTATAAGTGACCCGATTTCATTCCGGTTCAGCGTATATCAAGAGAATGAAAAAACTTCTCATGAGTCAAAAGGTGGTCTATAGCGGCTTAACTGAATCAAGTAAATAACATAGATGTGTACATCTGTCTCGCGGTGTGAACCGCGTAGTTCCCATTTTTCGCAGTTTCCGTAGGAATTTGGAGAAATCAGTTCTTGGCCTTGCATGCACTTGCACGGCTTGAATAAGACGTGGTGGCCTAGTGGGTCGAGCTACCGCCGCTCATGCAGAGGGTCGGGGGTTCGATTCCGGCTCGCCCCTCTAAGTTTACTTATGTGCGAAATTCAATATGAATTAACCACTGTGCTTTTCGGTGAAGGAAAACATCGTGAGGCGTGAAAACAACCTGCACGCATCTGCGAAGTAATTCAATGATGTGTGTGAAGTCCCCAATCCGCACTGGGCCCGCGTTGACTACAGCCCAAACCGTGATGAGAGGAGGCCTGTGCTCAGTAGTGGGACGCAAATAGGCTGTAGTAATAGTAGATTTCTTGGCCCCTACATGCCCAGTTTTCTAAGACCAATACGAGATGAACTCACCTTATTGTCAGGGTTGTCAATGATGACGTAAACCAGAAAGATTCCCTGTTGCCTCGCTCTCCGCACCGCTTGCAGCACCCTCGTCTCGCCCTCAGAAAATATCCCTCTTCCATCACTAACAACCACTAGTAGTTTCGCATTCACCGCGTCACTTCTCACGCTTTGCTCCTCAAACATTACAGTACAAAAATCTAATAGCTGCGCGATTTTGGTCTTCGTTTGTTCGAACCGGAGCTGTTCCAGAATCTTCGATCCTGAGTGCTCGGAGAATTGTTCGGCAAATGGATGGAGAAGGTTCGGCTTCTCGCCGAAACTTAGCACGGCTAGGTCGCCGGACTCCAGGAGATTCAGAGCCTGTTAGAAGAGATAACTTTTTAACAAGTGCTCTAAATTGTATTATACCGAGACCGATTCCCAGATCCCACTTCAATTTATATTCTTTAAACGCTTCATTGTCAAAATCGACGATTTTCTTAATATGTAAATTTACTATCAATCAATCGTTATAACAAAATGTTAAGAGGGTTTATTCCGAAAGTTGGCAACGTCGCATATAGCTGTCAAACGTTTCGCTGTTTTTATTAATTTCTGAATATTGTTTTATTACCATAGAGCGATTATTCATGCTTTCATTCAGTAATATTCAGAAATTAATGAAAACAGCGAAGTATTTGACAGCTATTTGCGACGTCGCCAACTTTCGGCATAAACCCTCTTAATTATTCTACTGTAATAAATTCTGAAGATACAGTAAAGCTTTTGAAAGAGAAAAAAATGAACGAAATTGAGAAATTTAACTGTCATTAAAACAACATTAAAACGGTACAATTTTAAAATCCATTGGTAGGTAAGGGATGCCTTTCAATAAGACTTCACTGGAATACTGCGGGAGTAGTACCCTGAGGGGAAGCCGGAAGCCCTATGCTCAGCAGTTGTCTTTCGCTGTTGACATGATGATAATAAAGTCATCCACATAAACAAAATTTTATCATGTTACCTGGGACACCAGCGCCAAGCTCTCAAAAGCCAGCTCCTTGCTTCTATTGTCATTCATTGAGCTGGAGTCGTCTACGGCTATGGCGATCTTATATTCTCTGCGGGCGGGCTTCGTCCGGCGCAACCAGATGCGGTCCTTCCTGAAGTGAGAGGCTATGTACGGTATGACGCGGCGCATGTTGATGGCACGACCTGTTCGGAAGTCGCCTGGAACAAATGAAGATACATTTTGATATTTTTGATGGTATTCTCATGTCCTCGATACACTACGGACATCTTAAACCTTAGTGGCTAAAAATACGGAGAGGGTACCAGTGAGGAATTTCACTTCACCCGCTGCTAGCCCGCAACCAAAGATTATGAAGTATGGTTCCCGGACTGATCGCAGATGAAAACAGACAAAACAAAACAGTTTCTTTATAAAAAAGGAATCGTGGTGCAACAAAATGATTCTTAGCCTAGCCAAGACGCATTTAGTTTATATTGTGAAAGTTTGAGACATTTTAGGGTCTAGCAGCCACTCATAGCCTAGCTCTGAGATCTACTGAGTTACTAAGGCTCTGTTATATTGTTACCTATTTTTTTACGAACGAACTGGCTCGCAGGATCCTGTGGTTTTCTAGAGTCTACTCTGGGATCTGATATGGTTCTAAAACTTTGTTTTATCTTTACCAGCTCTCCTGGATCTTGCCGTAGGCTCCAGCACTAATCGCAGTCGCTCGCACAGCGCAGAGGCTCTTGTAGTCTTCTAGATTCAAGTCTAAGGTCTGTTAAGGTCCTAAGGATCTGTCCTAAGAGTCTGTTTCCTCCTTACCAGCTCTCCTGGATCTTGCCGTAGGCTCCAGCACTAATCGCAGTCGCTCGCACAGCGCAGAGGCTCTTGTAGCCTTCTAGATTCAAGTCTAAGGTATATTAAGGTCCTAAAGATCTGTTCTACGAGTCTGTTTCATCCTTACCAGCTCTCCTGGATCTTGCCGTAGGCTCCAGCACTAATCGCAGTCGCTCGCACAGCGCAGAGGCTCTTGTAGTCTTCTAGATTCAAGTCTAAGGTCTGTTAAGGTCCTAAGGATCTGTCCTAAGAGTCTGTTTCCTCCTTACCAGCTCTCCTGGATCTTGCCGTAGGCTCCAGCACTAATCGCAGCCGCTCGCACAGCACAGGGGCTCTTGTAGCCTTCTAGATTCAAGTCTAAGGTATATTAAGGTCCTAAAGATCTGTTCTACGAGTCTGTTTCATCCTTACCAGCTCTCCTGGATCTTGCCGTAGGCTCCAGCACTAATCGCAGTCGCTCGCACAGAACAGAGGCTCTTGCAGTCTTCTAGATTCAAGTCTAAGGTCTGTTAAGGTCCTAAAGATCTGTTCTACGAGTCTGTGTCATCCTTACCAGCTCTCTTGGATCTTGCCGTAGGCTCCAGCACTAATCGCAGCCGCTCGCATAGCACAAAGGCTCTTGTAGTCTTCTAGATTCAAGTCTAAGGTATATTAAGGTTCTAAAGATCTGTTCTACGAGTCCGTTTCATCCTTACCAGCTCTCCTGGATCTTGCAGTAGGCTCCAGCACTAATTGCAGCTGTTCGCACATCACAGAGGCTCTTGTAGTCTTCTAGATTCAAGTCTAAGGTCTGTTAAGGTCCTAAGGATCTGTCCGAAGAGTCGTTTCACAAACTTCCTTATCAGCTCTCCTAGATCTTGCCGTACGCTCCAGCACTAATCACAGGCGCTCACACAGTACAAAGGCTCTTGTAGTCTTCTAGATTCAAGTCTAAACTTAAACTTATTTATTTATTCACAAATTAATTTACACGGCATTACAGGTGAACTAAGGCGCCGAGAAATGAGACTTAATTACTAGAAAATTTAACAAATACAATGCTTAGAATATATACTAATTACAACTAGATTGCCTTTCACACGTAAGCTCACAGAATCTGAGGCACTCGGAACACACTTGATGCCATCGCCCAGCGAATAGATCGCAATTGGGCTCGGATGCCAGCATCGCAAGTCTAAGGTCTGTTAAGGTCCTAAGGATCTGTTTCATCCTTACCAGCTCTCCTGGATCTTGCAGTAGGCTCCAGCACTAAACGCAGCCGCTCGCACAGCGCAGAAGCAGCGCCAGCACTCTTCCTCCACAGCGTCCTCCACGCCTCGTCGCCGCCGCCGCCGCGGCTGCCCGCCAGCCAAGCTCGGAAGCTCATGTATTCTTCTAGAGATAAGTCGGAGGTCTGTTGGGGAGTGTCGACCAATCTGGAACGATTGAAAATGGAAATGATAGGCTCGCACCTCTAAACTTAGAGGTGCGAGCCTATCATTTGCTTATGTGCGAAATTCAATTTGACCACGGCCGCTGCATCGCGGCCGAAACGTCGAGGTAAAATATAAATAGTTTTTTACGCGGTTAAATCCCGTTTTAGTGTGTTTAATATAATTCAATTTGAAACTGAGCTTTGCGTGAAGGAAAACATCGTGAGGAAACATGCACGCATTTGCGAAGTAATTCAAAGATGAGTGTGAAGTCCCCAATCTGCGCTGGGCCCGTATGGAGACTATAGCCCAGACCCTTTCGTGATGATAGGAGGGGTGTGCCCAGCAGTGGGACGCAAATGGGCCGTAGTAGTTGGTTGATAGTGAGAGTATAATAGGTTAATTTTCATCCCGGAAAAACGCACAGTTTCCTAGGAACGCGATAACCTTCCACGCGGGCGAAGTAGCGAGCAGAGGCTAGTATGAAATAAATTAAAAGGATTCAAGCTCATTGCACTTTGTATTCCAGACTCCATACTTCATGGACATACCTGGTATGGTAAGTAGTCTCCAATCCCCTAGGTACGGCGGCGGTCACTACACTTTCCCCCTCCACTTCGATTCCCGTCTCTCCCGTGGGATCCTCACCCCCCTCTTTCTTGTTACCAGCTTTCTCTTTCTCCTTTTCTGAGCCTTTCACTTTCTCCGATTTCATTTCGTCGGATTTTTCCACCTGTAAAAAAAGTAAAACCCCAAGGTTTACTGGTAGAAAATGCTTGTAGCATTAAGTCCGCCTTTTTACACTGAATTTTTTTTGTTTATGCAATAAAGAGTTTAAATTAAAAAAGAAAGAAATGGAAAAACAACATTTGATTTTTTTGCACTAAAATCAAATTATCAACAAATTACTAAATAAAATATAGCATTTTAAATGCAAATTTTGATTATGATACAGAAAAGTTAACATAAGTAACTTCTTTATTTAATTGTTTATTTAATATTTTTTTTGTACGAACTTGAGAAAGTTTAATAATGAACGAAAAATAAACCCATCATGACGACGTAATACCATGAGCAACTATTCTAACTAAACATTATAGCATACGTTTTAAACGGTCGTAATTTACTGTATCCTATTTACGTCAACATTCAAAAATGTGTGTGAATTCCCCAATCTGCACTGGGCCCGCATGTTGACTATAGCCCAAGCCCTCTCGCGATGAGAGGAGGCCCTTGCCCAGCAGTGGGATGTAAATGGGATATTTAAATATTTACCTCAATGTCCTCATCATCGACCTCCATAGCCAGTTCCTCGTCATCCTTCATAGTTTCAGCATCTTCGTCTTCTTTCTGGAGCGTGGGCTGCTGTTCCGCTTGTTCCTTCGTCGCTGCGTCGATGGCCTGACAAACATACAGAGTTATATGTATAAAGGTTTTAATGTTGAGGGCCGATGATAACAATCTGAATAGCTCTCAAAGTGACACCTCTTAGCTTTTTTTGGAAGTAGTTTATTTATAGAAATAGCTGTGTGTGTTTTTGTCTGTTTGTGTGTGTGAGTGAGCAAGTTGCATAAATCTGCGATAGGACGACCGAATTCATTTTTTTAATTTACATATAGAAAGATGTTGACGGCCGGATTGGTCCAGTTGGTAGTGACCCTGCCTTCTGTTCCGATGATCGCGGGTTCGAGCCCCGCTCGGGGCAAACTTTGTGTGATGAACACGAATGTTTGTACTCAAGTTATGGATGTTAAGTATTTATATATGTATGTATTTCTCTATATAAGTATTTATATCGTTGTCTAGGACCCATAGTACAAGCTTTGCTTAGTTTGGGGCTAGGTCAATATGTGTGAAATGTCCCAAGATATTTATTTATTTATGTCAATAAAAAAATGAATTCGTCTATCGCAGTTTTATGCAACTTGTTCACTCACACACACAAACAGAAAAAAAACACACACAATCACAAACGTAATTGATGAACCACGTTAATGTAAAAAGAAAATGAACCATTACGAAAATAAACAGCAATATCGGTCTAACCGCACCAATATTTTATCAGACAACCTTAAATTATATTACCTTATTTTATTAAAAAAAAACGCTCTGTTTTCTTCCTCTTGTAGTAGGGTTTTCAACCTTTGAAATGAACGTAATGGTCTTAAATACGTCAGTATACCTGTAGGTCGTCCTTCTTGGCCTGTTTGACGTGTTGGTACGCATCGGCCTCTTTCTCCCCCTCCTCCTTATTATCGGCCCCATCTTCCCCGGTTTCCTCTTCGCGCTCCACGTTGAGCGTGCGAGACTTTTTCTTATCTTCGTTCACGTCACCTGAAGTAGTTAAGATATTTTTCTCAAAAATGGCCGGGAAACTCGTCATTGTCTGCTTTCTATCAGACTGCGAAGTGCGTCATTGACGATCAGTCAAAAATTAAAAAAAAAAAAAACTCAACTGCATGCCCCGGAAATTTGTATGAATTTACTTCCGCGGCATGTATAAGCGCAGGGAATGTCGTATGAAATTTCATTATCGTACAGGTACTTTTTTTTAAAACTGATAAATACGCGAAGGAATTCCCAAACAGCCAAGTCTGCATGTTCTGTATCTGTCAATTGACGCGAAACCAAACGTTTTTATCCGTGTCTGAAACAGCGCAATGTATTTCAGAACGGAATTTAAAAAAAGAACGATCCATAAAGAGCGGGAGTTCTTGTCTTGTATCAGATTTATTTAGCTAAATTTCATGAAAATAGTTTACTAGTTTGGTTTAAAAATTAATAAAAGGTCTTAATTTTTATAAAAAACGAGAAATCTACATGCGAGTTTTTAACTTGCCGTGTTAGTGTGTCTGTTAAAGTCAAATATCGGTGAATACGAAATAAGACTGGCGTTCCATTGGATTTGTTGTAAGTACTTGACTACCTTTGCGTGCGTGTCAATGCTGTATTATGATTATTATGAATACCTAATATCAAGGTTTTTTTTCATTTTTGAGAAAAGCACTATATAAGCCTCGGCACGTGAAAGGCTTTGCAGGCTTCGTACATATTAAAGGGCCTCGGCGAAGCCTCGGCCCTTTAAACCAGTACTCAGCCTGCAGAGACCTACTTTCCCGGCCACGGCAATAATGTACTATTGTTAAATTATCAACCGGTTTTAATAACAAAAAAAGTTAATAAATAGACTAGATAAACGATAAACGATAAAAAAAGATGAACTCTAACAGTGAAAATGTGAAATTGCTGCCTGTCTAAAACAAATACATAAATTGGATAATTAACTAAATTATTTCACACAGCTTAGCCTCTTTATGGTGTGTCTAATTGAATGGAAAAAAAATGTATGCTTCGTAATTACTATACTCGTATTGATAGGTCCTGTTAGACCCTATATATATAATTCAGTCCAACGATACTAAAAGTTACACTAAAGAGAAGATGTTACACAATGCACATTTAATACTACATTTTGATGCAAGTGCGAAAAGTTTGACATTTTATCACGAGTCCCTAGTCATGTTGGCGCGAGCGAAAGTAAGCGTTAACACTAGGGATGAGTTTAAATGACATTTTACACGTGTATCAAACGACTTTTTTTAATACATTTGCGAAAAAAGGAATAAAGAAATTAATGAACAGGATGAAGCTCAAAAAACTTTTCGTGAGTTCGTAAAAAACAACTTTAGGCACGCTCACTAGCTGTATAAAAACAAAAACGCTCGTTCGGAAATGACAAACTTTTGGCACGTTAAATAGGCATCGAAATGTTTACTTTTTGAGCACCTGTATTAAAAAAAATCTAAAATACAAAATTTATGAACGCACATATCCAAAATACTCCGATGACCTTTCTTTCCTTTACATGTAATTACCTAGTGTCCTCTCTTGGTCGGTCTGTCCAGGTTTGTTTTCTTTCTTTTGCTTCGTATCGCGCGAGAGGTCAGCGCGGCTGGTCGCTTGCTTCTCGCCCCGATGACCTTTGTCGCTCTTGTCCAGCTCAGAGCGACCCGTCGATTGTCTATCTTCGCCGACTTGCTCTTGTGCTTGTTCCTGTTTAAAAAAATAATGCTAGTTACAACTATATGATTTTTTAATAGAGAGTGAAATATTGGAGCAGTGACTGAACGAAAATATGGACGACCTTGATTGTAGGAGAAGAGGGGAGACTTGTCCAGCAGTGATACATCAGTGAGATTAAGGAGAAAGTCGAAGTAGTTTTTTTTTAAGTCTGAAGAAGTCTCAACTCTCAATCGAGTATAGGTCCAATCTTAAGTAAGTAATATTAAATAAATACAACGAAAAAACTTAAGAATAAGTTCGATTCACCGAAACAAACTAAAGTTGCTTTAGCAAAGCGACTTTAGAACTTTGGTAACATTTAGATATGAGTTTTACCAAATTTTACCAAAGTTTTATAAGCCGCGTGTGCCTTATCTAACTGTATTCGAGTATTTAGAATCAATCAATCACTGCACGGGACGCAAGGGAACACAGTACGTTAATACACATAGGTTAACAATAAATTCTAGCACTCAAAAATACTGCTAAAAAGAAGAAATAAACTAGCATTACTTACAAAAGGCGCAGTATCCTCATCTTTCTTCTGTTCAGCATTGGTCTCCACATTATCATCTGTTCCCGTTTCCATCTCGGCATTTTCAGCTTTATCGCCTGACGTCGGATCATCGGTAGACGGATTCGCTTGAGGCTTCGCTTCATGTTTTTTCTCATCTATTTTATCTTCATCGTCCATTTTCTCAGGGTTATTTGGAAGTTCCTCGTCGGGCTTTTCCTGGTCTGTAGCTTCTGGTTCAGGCTCTGGTTCATTTGAAATTTCTGGGTTTTCTGCTTGATCGTTCTCGGTAGTGTCTTCTTCTTTGTTTGCGTCAGTTTCTGGTGCTTCATTTTCTTGCGTATCCTGCGGAACAACGTACATAGGTAGTTGTAATTACTTTGAATGTGTTTAGTATTTTCATGTAATGAATACAAGATGAGTACGATTTTCTGTGAACACTATTTAGTTACCTCTTTATTCTGCTCATTTCCATCTTCACCAGTCTCATTGTCGTTTCCATCTTCTTCGTCGCTAGAAACTTCTAGACCGGTGTTGTCTCTCTCCTTCTGTTCTTCTTCGGGCTCTTCTGGGATATTGTCCTTCATGACGTCGATGTCAAACGGATTCTCCATCTCAGTTTCACCATCCTGTTTAACATTTGTATCTTTAACATTATAATTTATCGTTACCTGTCCTCTTCCTTATCCTTCTATCCCATTTTCCCTAATCCCATGTCCCCTAACCTCCCTTATCCCATACGCTCTATCCTCCTCCCCTTTCAAGATCGGCAACGCATTGGTGACGCCTCTGGTGTTACAAATGTCTATAGGCGGCGGTGACCACTTAGCACCAGGTGGGCCGTCTGCCTGTTTGTCAATCTTTTTACATAAAAAAAATACATTTTTAAATTAGCAATAGCGTGTACTTAACGAAATTGAAGCTTAAATGAATGAAAAAAAAGTCTCGAGCAGTAATTGAACCTGCACCTCCAACGGCTATCAGAACTAGAAGACCAACCTATTACAGCATCGAGTCTCGTCCAATGAGTCCATTGCTCTACTCCTTGTAAACATTATATTACCTACTTTAGTAAATCAGAGATGTAAAATTGAAATGTTAAAAAGTAGGTCAGTTTTTAAGATTACTTACTTTGTCATCTCCTTCTTCACCATCGACGTCCATGTTGTCAGGTAAATCGAAATCTTCTGGTTCAGGCACAGGTTGTTGATTACCATGATAAGGATCCACCTAGAGAAAACATTTAAAAGCTTACAATTATCTCACAAATTTGATAAATTAATTCTCACTGAGGTGTAGCTCAGTTAATAACTTATTGTGATTTGTATCAAATTTAATTCCACTTACTTGATCGTCATCAACTTCCGGCTCTTTCATTTCATTGATGTCCTTTTTCTTTTTCTCTTTTCCTTCGCTGCCGTCGTCTTCTCCCTGTTCCTCTTCCTTAGCAGCCATCTCTTTCTCTCCCGTACTCTCACCTTTACCTTTCTCTTCTTTGTCTTTTTTATCATTTTGTTCTTCGTCTAAGTCTTCATCTTCTGAACCCCAGATTTGTTGGTCTAGCCTGTTATAAAAATACAATGTGTTTGGTCATCAGTGTCAGAGATTTTAAGGATTTGTAGTACGATCAATTTTATCAACAAATCAACCATATTGGATTCGAACCCACGAACTTCGGAATAGTTGGCGGTTGAAAGAACAGTAAAATAAATATATTCTTAAGAATAAAACGTCCAATCTAGGTTGACGTATTTTTCAAAAGCATTATCTTACTTTTCAGCAGCATTGTCAGTATCCCCCATTTGTTTATCAGCATCATCTTCATCGTCTTCTTGATCTGAATCATCTTCTACAAAAAACACAAAAATGAATGTCTTAATGTCTCTATTTCACTTTTTCCAGTATTTTACATTGTGTTTTCCAGTTGTAATGTTGTAACACTTATAATAGTATAGTGTCCAACACCTACCTTTCTTATCAACATCCTGCAAGTGAGAATCGAAATCGTCCGTCATATTAACGCCCTTCTCTTCTTCTTTACAATCTCTTTCCTCCTCTTTCTTCTCTTCTCCAGGACGATGGGCATCATCGAGTTGATCCTTGGAAAGAGAATACAAATTTAAATCAAGAAAAAATATTTTTCTGGATTGTTTAAACATTGATGAGCCACTTTGATACTTTTCCAGTAGTAACATGTCCACGAGATAACGTCTAAAATTTGAACACGACTTAATAAAAAAACATATAGACGCATTGAGAACCTCCTCTTTCTTTTAGAAGTCAATTGAAGGAAACACATTTTCAATATTTCCTATGTTATTTACCTGATTTTCTATCTTCTCAGAAACGTCTTTCTGTCCCTCACCATCACCTAAACCTGTTCCACCCGTCAGTTTCCCCGGACCACCTTCGCCTTCTCCGTCTTCCATATCCATATCAGAAGGCTTACAGAACCTGGAAATCATCGATATATAAAAACCTTCATCAATCATACCATATTTAACATGATTAAATCAAATATTTACCCTTTCAACGCCAAATCAGAGAATATCTTCAAAAGAATCGACAGCATCTTGCAGGAGACTCTATGCACAGCTACTTTTTGCGTCACAAAGTATTGGACAAACAACACAGTTTGCTCCAATATTGGCACCAACCTCATTACCACATTCTTAACTTCCTCTACGTTTTCTGCCGTTGCTACGAATTGAACGTAATCCGTCAATAAATTATACATTTTGTTTATCAACGCATCTAGTTTTAACATTTTTGCGTCGCTTGAAAGTTTCTCCTGCAAGAGTTCTTTCAAATGATTATCTTCGAGTATCTCATTTGATTCTTCCTTTTCTTTCGCCTCACTGTCAATGATTTCATCAATAGCGTTCAGGACGTCGACATCAGGTTTATCTTGAGGTAAATGTTTCTTGTACACTGATTGAATGATCAGTAACATTGTCGCTATTAGATCTTCGGTTTCATTTATCAATTCTGCCTTTTTGCTGTCAGGTTTATCTTCCATATTTACATCCAAAGGTTCATCGCAAGCTTTTAGCTGTGCAATGCTCTCTTTTACATATTTTGAGAGATTTACTATGCTTCTTAATATAGGATGTTCAGGTAACTCATCTGATATAATCGTGAGATGAACATGGAAGTGGTATTCCCTAAGTATATTATCTAGATCCTCTGTTATTCTTTCTAATTGAAGTTTAGCTTCATTAGTTACATCTATATGACTTTGGGATATTATTGGTAGAGCTCCCAAGTCGCTTCCTATTTCTTTTGGAATTGTGTTCACTAGTTTGTGCAGAGCAGATTTTTGCTTATCAACATTAGATATAATCGCTTTGATTTTTTTGTATAGTGTGTGCCATTCGTCGCTGTTTTTATAGCAACGTACTATTGGCGATTTTGAGAGGATGTTATCGAATTCTGGTTCCGAATCTGGTCGCAGCTCTTTCTCTGGGCAGGATTTTATTAAAACGCTGAATTGATCGAGCAATATGCTGGAGTTAGCGTAGCATTCTGTGAGGATCTTGATTTTGTCGTCGAGCGTTGTTATGTTAACGTCTGCCGCGTCTAAGTCGAGTATAGCCGTCAAGTTAGACGACAGAGTGCGCAAATCGCAGAGGTGTCGCGAATATTTCGAGACAGATTTCTTTTGAGAGTTTGTCAGTTTCTGAAAATGAATTGAGTATGTTGTAATACGTGTGTAGTGTATATGATTTACTAATTTGTGTAAACTAGAAGTTATAAGAAAATCTGCATTGCAGTCTTTTACCGTCAGTTTTAGAAACTACTACTACTACTACAGCCTATTTCCGTCCCACTGCTGGGCACAGGCCTCCCCTCATCATGAGAGGGTTTGACCTATAGTCCCCACGCGGGCCCAGTGCGGATTGGGGACTTCACACACATGCAGGTTTCCTCACGATGTTTTCCTTCATCGAAAAGCTCACGGTAAATTCAAGCCGAATTCGAGCCGGAATCGAACCCCCGACCCTCGGAATGAGAGGCGGTAGGTCGAACCACTAGGCCACCACGGCTTTTTAGGCCATAGTTTTAGAAACAACACTTTGAATTTATAGACAGAACAATTCCTTACATAATCTAGTATTTCGTAAACTTATTTCATCCTTACAGAAACTGATATTTGGCTAGATTTTAATTTACAATACAATGAAACGACCACTTTTCTTGCATGTGAAGTATGCAACGTCCTCCAAGATCATAAGTTGTAATTCTGAGGAACCTTACCATCAACTGAGCGGCGAATCCTTTGCATCGTTCAATGTTTTGCATGCCAAGGTCTTGGTGGGGCGTAAGAAGGGCTGCTGACAGGGTTCTGTGACGAGCTACGTTCTTGTGGAAATACTTCTCGCAGCCAGACCAGAGGAGACTGAGGGAGGCGTCGCAACGTCTGCAGGGAAATTAGGAATTATCTATCTATCTATACTATAGTAAAAGAGTAATTTTCCGTCTCTTTCTTTCTGCCTGTCATGTATGTCTGTTTGTTTGTTAGTGTTAATCTCCGGAACGACTGTACCGATTTGAATGCAGTTTTCAAGGGTAGATAGAGCATCATTTGGAGCAACATATAAGCTATGATTGATTAAAATCGGACATCGGAAAGACAATTTTATATTCCACGCAGACGAAGTCGCGGGGCACAACTAGTATTTAAATAAATAGAGAAACAGATACACATCTAAACTAACGGACAGAAGCTCTAACTGAAGCATCAATAAATACAGATTTTAATCTCCGATTAAATAAAAAGTAGCAATTAGCAAGAACAATGTAATGCTATCACTCCTCGTAGAGTAGAACTCGCATTCTAGAATCAGAATTTCGTATTTAACCAGTTCCCTACTACCGACAAACCACTATGTTACTTGTGCTGTAAAAGCCCTATTAATTGGAGGCACGGCCTTTAAAAAAATAAAAGCACAACCATAAAAAAATAATTTTCATCCATCAAAACAAGGTAATAAATACACTCAACAGCGATGAAAACGTGTCACTTTGTTTGAAAATCCTATACAAAGTGACCCGTTTTCATTGCTGTTGAGTGTACTTGAATATAACTTACCTGTTCTTCAAGTAACTCATAGCGGCGTCCAGATCGCACGGAGCTATGGTGAAATCATACAAGTCCTGTTCCGCCGTTAGTATGACGAGCCCAGTGCGATAGTTCAGGCCCATCTTACTCAGGGCTTTGAAGAGGTCCGCTAGGGCTTTCCTCTTTAGCTGCACCATGTTCTTGGCTTGGGAAGTTTGTTTTTCTTTCGGCTGAGTGGCGTCCACCTGTTTGTATATAATAATAATAATAAAAGTTTATTTCAGACATAGTCCATACAAAGATGTTAGTAAATAGTTTGAATGTTAGTATACATGGTGGGTCAGAAAATATGGCAAATAATTAACCCACAGTATCGGCTATCGATTCTAAGTATATTGTATAGGTCTTTAATTTTTTTCGAGTTGGTAAAAAAAAACATTTTGTATAGGATTCAGGCGTCGCTCACACAACCAATCCCATACAAAATTTTTTTTTTACTAACTCAAAAAAAAATTAAGACCTATACAATATACTTAGAATCGATAGCCGATACTGTGGGTTAATTATTTGCCATATTTTCTGACCCACCGTGTATAGGTAAGGTAATGTATCTTTCAAAATGTAGTTTTTCGCCCGGTTTCTATCATCATTTCAGCCGATGGATGTCCACTGCTGGACATAGGCCTCCCCCAAGGCGCGCCACAGACCGGTCCTGTGCCACTCGCATCCACCGCGTTCTCGCGACCTTTACAAGGTCGTCACTCCATCTTGTTGGAGGCCTACCGACACGACCCGTGTTTCATATACCGGTCTCTATATTCAATTCAAAATACGGATCTATGCAGCTATCTTATCTACTGATGGTTACAATTTTTTATTTATTTTTATGGTGCAAGGTTAAAATATAACCTCTAGTAAATAAAACGACTCGACATTTTAATTAAGCACCAGATATCAGCATGTATAAAGAAGCAAACTCGAGCACAGTGGCGGTTCTAGTTTGTTCTATATTTGACGGGAGACACACAGCCTCGTTCGCCATTGAGGTATCAAGCGGCTTATACATTATTACAACCGGTCATTGTCACTGCTCGTTTAATACTGAAAACTGACACACGGCGCATGCATACATGACAATAACATACCTCCAGCGAGCCAAGATGCGAGCTTGTCTCAATGACGACAGTCACAAAGTCATCCAAGGCCTGCACCAGCGCAGGGTAGCTCGTGTTGTTCATTGTCTCCTTACAGAGAGTCCTGGCTTTGTTCAGCAAACTGGGCACTTTGGAGAGAAGGCTGCTGTCTTCTATCATGGTGCTCGGCTGCTCTGATTGGTCTAGATATTTCTAGAAAAAAGAGGATTGTTTTTTATTTTAAACGCTGTTGTTTTTAAGGTTTGTGTCATGCGGTACTGCATGCTTAGCCTCGGAAATTACAAAAGGAAAAAGCGTAATGCAATATATGTATATTATATACCTAAGGGAACTACGATACATGTAAATAATGAGGTGTCCTGTTTTCATGAGAAAATGAAATAAATACAATTGCCGAAATTGCTAAGTCACGAAATATCAACATTCTACAACTAAAAATCTGCAAACAACCCTTTTCAGATTTATTTGGTAATTTAAGTTCAACTTGCATTTTTTTTTTCAGTAATAGACTAACTAGCTACAAATATGGTAAAATTTCATGACATCGAAATAAATGCTAAACTCATGAAAAACTAATGAGGTAGAGCATGACACAATTTGTAATGCGCGTGGCGAAGCACATATGCCGTTGTAGCAGAGTCTATGAATTCGCGCCTTCTAAGCTGTGTCGTGTATTCAAGTAGGATGAAGGAGTTTTACAGTATATACTCGTATCACGCCGGCATTAGCATATGTACTTACATCTTCTTCTTAAATATGCGATTGCCATGCGTCCGATTTTGTCGTATTTGTGCATTATACACCCGTGAAAAGCCGGGAAAGGCAGCTAGTCCATTCCATACTATCCATATCCATACTAATATTATAAGTGCGAAAGTAACTCTGTCTGTCTGTCACCTCTTCACGCTTCAACCGCTGGACCGATTGAGATGAAATTTGGCATGGAGATAGTTGGGGTTTCAGGAAAGGACATAGGCTGCTTTTTATCCCGGAAAAACGCATAGTTCCCGCGGGAACGCGATAACCGAAGCCCACGCGGGCGAAGTCGCGGGCAGAAGCAAGTATTAAATAATTCTAAGGCATTTATAGTCTAAAATTACGATAACCCAAAAAAGTACCATTACCAACCTCAACCAAATTATAACTACAGTGCGAATACGAATGGTGGTTACCTGAATTAGCTGCGGAAGAAAAATGAGTGTTAGTATTTGTCGTGATGATTGAATGACTTAGTACTAATACTACTACTACTACTACAGCCTATTTGCGACCCACTGCTGGGCACAGGCCTCCTCTCAACACGAGAGGGTTTGGGCTATAGTCCCCACGCGGGCCCAGTGCGGATTGGGGACTTCACACACATCTTTGAATTACTTCGCAGATGCGTGCAGGTTTCTTCACGATGTTTTCCTTCACCGAAAAGCTCAGTGGTAAATTCAAATTGAATTGAAGTAAACTTAGAGGTGCGAGCCGGAATCGAACCCTAGACCCTCTGCATGAGAGGCGGTAGGTCGAACCACTAGGCCACCACGGCTTTTTAAATGAGAACACAATATAAAGCAATTTTACACAGCTTGTGCATAAGTGCGTGAGCGTAGGGCATACATGATTAAGGGACACTTCCCTTCGTCCCTTTTTCACATCAAAGAGTAAAAAGGATAGCGATATGAAACGTATTGCTATACAAAAAATCGCCGCTTTATCCAAAATAAGTCGAATTTATCACGAGATATTTGCTTCTCACGCTAAAGCATAGTTCCCATAGAAATGGCACGTGTTCTGAAACATACCATTTCCAAGTAAAAGGAAAAGACAAGACGATACTAGTTATCGCTGAAAATATCTTAAATTACCGGGACAATACAAAAGCGTATTATTTTTCTACTATTTAGCACGAAATTATGTGCATTCTTTTTGTAATGCATTTCATAATTCTCTAGACAACGGTTTTGTCGAGTTTTTTTACTTCTTTATTCCATGCGGATCTCAGAGAAATAGATGTCTTATTATTAATAGGTATTTAATAAGTAAGTAACACACATAATGAACCTGATTGACCCTGGCTCCCAAACTAGGATTAAACCTGTATCTTGGGAGACAGTGCTTAAATTGAGCATAATATTTCAGCAAAAAATAGTTGAGTTAATTGAGTTAGCGGGACTTATTTATATCTCTATGTATTTCTATGTATTTGTTTCTATTAAATTTCAAAACTGAGTAAGGAATGTAGTGTTCACTTTAGGTACTTATTCATTACCCAGTAGTTCTCGAAACTGACGACAGTTTAGTGAATTCATCTCACGTGGTACATAACATAACACAATCGATGTTCTATTCAGACGACCTCGTATCGCGCGTTTATGTAAAGGCCCTTAGCTCAAGTAGAAGCAGTGATCAGGATCCAGGATTTTTATTAGGGGGGGGATTGGCCCCAAGATTTTTGCTTGGCCCAGCTGAGCGAATAAATAAAGATTGGTCACGAGTACATTTAGATGATTGGGGGGGATCCTGGTTCCGTCACTGAGTAGGAGATATGTTACCTTGATGTTCCTGGCGGCGACGAGGAAATGCTGTGCGTCGGTCATGTAGGCGCCGCCGGCGGCTGCCCCGGCGGCGCGCTTCGGCCGGTCCCAGATGCCCACGTGGTCTGTGCCCGCTTCGGTCGTCTTGTCGACTAGGCACGACGCTACGCTCTCCTTCAGCACGTTCTGGATTGAGAAAAGAAGAGTTGCATTTGGAACATTATTTTTAATACAGTTGCTCAAAAAGTAAACATTTCGATACCGGCTTAACGTGTCAAAAGTTTGTCATTTTCGAACGAGCGCTTTTTTTTTGACAGCTAGTGAGCGTGTCTAAAGTTGTTTTTTACGAAATAGTGCGTAAAGTTTTTTTGAGCTTCAGCCTGTTCGTTTATTTGTTTATTCTTTTTTTTCGATAATGTATTAAAAAATGTCGTTTGATACACGTGCGAAATTGTCATTTTCACTCGTCCCTAGTGTTAACGCTCGCTTTCGCTTGCGCCAACATAACTAGGGACTCGTGATAAAATGACAAACTTTTCGCACTCGCATCAAAAGGTACTATTTTATATCGACAACTGCCCGCGATTTCGTCCCGCGTAGACTTAGGGTGGGTTCATTCAAATCGATCGTTAACTAAGCAGCGCTCGTCAAATATCCTACTATGGGGTGGGGTTAAATGACGTGTCTGTATGGAATGACAGCTCGGCGGCCATATTTAACGACCATGAGTCCGTCAACAAAGGCTTAGAATTTATGTACACTTAAATTATTTTGTTCATCCCTCAGTTATGCATGGAGAACCACCCTTAATATTTTTTGTTTTCAAAATCTTGTTACATAATTTTGTAACGGAACGTAGAACATATCGTATCAACAATATCGTATCGCTAAAAATCGCTGTGTAATACGGACGGACGGACAGACATGACGAAATTATAAGTGTTCCGATTTTTTGCCATTTGGCTACAGAGCCCTAAAAGCCCCCGACCTACATCGCCCAAGTAACACTAAGAGTTAATTTTGAGTGCTATAAGGGTGGTATTATGGCGGTCACTAACTCTAACAGTGTTAGAAGAGCGCTAGAATAGGTGGTATATCGGCGCTATAAGCCGATATAGCACCGATATAGCGCCATTTTGGCATAACTTTTTAGCGCCTTAAGTGCTATAATAGCGCTATAACAGTGTTAGTGGCCACTATCAAGCGCTACAATGGCGCTACAAAAGCGGTCACTAACTCTTAAAGTGCTACAACGGCGCTACAATAGCAACCACTAACACTTAAAGCGCTACAATGGCGCTACAAAAGCGGTCACTAACTCTTAAAGCGATACAATACTCCATAATTAAAGCTTAAAGTGGCAGAGTTGCGGTACTATCGCTCTTAGTGCTAGAGTGGCGCTACAATAGCTACTACTAACACTTAAAGCTCTACAACGGCGCTACAACAGCGATTACTAGCTCTGAAAGCGATACAATACTCCAAAATGAACGCCTTAAACTCTTAAAGTGGCGATATATACATATGGTTATATCGAAGAATATTTTAGTTTGACAGCATATAGTTTTGTTGCATTTGTAAAGTGTCTTGTGATAATTTAATGGCTGAAAGTGAAGTTAAATTAAGGTACTTTACATTTCGTGAGTGAGCTTGTGATTCCACAGGAAATCAATTGCGCAGGTAAGTTTACTGTGAAATACTATACATATTATTATCAAATTCTGAAAGGGCTTTCATTTTAGTGGCTTTTTGCAGAATCATAACAAATGTATTGGTGTAGAGCATTGTTACAAATATGTAAATATCCGATAAAAATAAGTTTAATGATTCATTTTCTTTATAAATGAACATCGGCATTCCGTGTCTATGCTATATACTTAAACATTTAACAATTCTATAGGTCATTTGTAATGTTTTGTGTGTAATGTAGATTATTTTATTTATTTATTACTTCAATAGAAATGGCGGACCTGTATGGGCCGCCAAATGAGTGGCTTTTAACTCCTATACCTGCACAAAGGCGCTATAACTCACTCATGGCTCTACAACAGTTCCAGAAATCTCTCTTGTAGCACCCAAAGTGATATAATTGAGTTTTATATCACTTTAAGCGCTATATAAGTATTTTTAACTCCAAAAGAGTTCGCTAGCACTCTTCTACAACTAAAGCTCTTCTTTAGAGCTTAGGGTGGTAATAATCACTATAGCTTGTAAGGCAGCAGGCTTCAGCTGTATAATAGCGATAACAGACGCTCTTCTATCGCTGTTATAGACCTGAAGGAGTTAGTAGACACCACTATAGCACTGTTAGGGTTAAAAGCACGAAATTATATCCTTTATAGAACTTAAAGAGTTATATCATGCTAAAAGCGATAGCACTAACTGCGTAACCTGCACAAGAGTGATTGTAGTCGCTGTTATACGAGTTTAAGCTTATTATAACTCTCTTATAGACCCTTTTTACGCTCTTTAGTGGTAGTAAACTCTATTAAGCCTTTTGTATCGCTGTAACAGTTAATGGTGGCTATTGTAGCACCCTTGTAGCACCTAAGGCTATAAAATAAGCTCTATATGTCGCTAATGTGTTACTTGGGCGATAACATCTCTTCTTCAATTATAGCTTCTTCGTCGTGTGATGTTGATTGAGCATCCCTTTTTAGGGCTTGACAAATACCCTTTCAATGCCAGAACTTTGTGACTGTTGCATGGTGTTCGATTAGCTGTGCGCACACGATTAATTCACCTGTCAAGCAAAAAAAAAACAAATCGAAATAGATACGATCACTGACCTCAAACTCCTTGGTATGTTTATGCAGAGCCTTGTGCGCTTTGTCGACAGTGTCCTTAACACTCCAGTAGCTCAGATCGCGGTCCCAAGTGCAGATCTTCACGAAATCGCGCAGTTTCTTCTCAATTGGCGCCCGTTTCTCCTTTATTTGGGCCGCCACTTGAGAACTGAACTGGGCGTAGTAGTTGTAAGTGTTCCAGAATATTGATAGCAGTTCGTCTGTAAACGGAGAGAAAGGAAATTGACGTAAAATTCAAGCCATGAGTTCATATTAAGCTGAGATTTTGGTCAGGATTGTTAGATTTGTTTCTTGGGGTTGATGACAATTTGTTACTAAACTATCATGGCGACAAATACTCCTCACAAGTCAGTATCAAGCAGCTTGCCATTATCTTCCATCAGTTTACTTGGCACCGATTTTGCGAATGTAATAATAACCATTTGAAGGTTTTCTAGTATTTCAACTTTTTACACGTTACATCTGTGATTAATGACAAGTGAGTGTAAAGTCTCCAATCTGGAGACTAACTCTCTCGCGATGAGACCTCTTGACTGTGCCAAGCTGTTGTTATAATGTAATGGAATAGCTAATAATTGAACCAGTACTTCCTAAGAAACATTGCTCCTTTTCATCCGATGAGTAAGGAACGAAAAACTATACAACAGTTTTAAAACCACTTACCTCGCCTCTGACTCCGTTCAAAATGCACCAAATGACAGTGGTACACATACACTATGTCCAGTCTGACGTCATATTCCGCCAGATTCGAAGTCTCCATGAAGTCTTTCAGTACTTTGATGACGCGATCGGGTGTTACGGGGTCACTGGCCTCGTCCAGATATGAATTTATCACTGAGTATACGTAGAACCAGTATTTGTGGGCTTCGGACTGTTTTCTGGAATAGACTGAGCTGTTAGTCAACGTTTAGTCTTGACCGGCCCCGTGTGGGGAGCTCGAGATAAAAACTACGAGTCAAAATCCTCATGTACAATCTATCCATACAAAATTTTATGAAAATCTCTTAGTCTAGTTGTTCAAAATTCAATCATTTATTCAGCTATTTAGCCACATACGGGCACTTTTACTCGTCACAAAATTAAATCAATCTACCAGCGCTTGCTGAGATCAAGACCCACAAACAAACACAGGAGAGCTTTTGAAAAAATACAATTAATTCAACATCACAACAGAAATTTTACAAGATTCAGAGTTGCAAAAATGTAAACACAGATTATCATAACTACATTTTTGAATGAATAAAATTCCCTCTACAATTCAAAATTGAGCCTTGAGTACAAGAAGTATACAAGACAAAGTCCGCAGTCGAATATCAAACTTTATCACATTACAAATAAATGAATAAATATCTTGGGACATTTCACACAAATTGACCTAGGCCCAAACTAAGAAAAGCTTGTACTATGGGTGCTAGACAACGATATAAATACTTGTATAGAGAAATACATACATTTATAAATACTAAACATCCATGACTCGAGTACAAACATTCGTGTTCATCACACAAAGTTTGCCCCGAGCGGGGCTTGAACCCGCGACCGTCGGAACAGAAGGCAGGGTCACTACCAACTGGACCAATCCGGCCGTCGACAGTTCACTTACCTGTGATGCAGATTATTGAGGCACTCCTTCCAATGTCCCATCTCAAGCTTTCTCCAGTTGATAATCTGTTGTCCAACGTCCAATGAAATGTCAATCATGTTGTTCCCCTTGTGAGCATTTTTGTTCCACTCCTCGATCTTATCCCGGAGCAGCTCCAACCCGGTTAAAAACCGGGACACCGGACTAGTCACCGGGAAACCGAGGATCCTGTTCACTATTACCATTATCTGTGAAAATTTACCAGTTAATGCAATTTTGAATAAGGTCTGGACACTGATAGGTCGTCAACTTCGTGCCCGACCGTCCCTGGGGTGCGACAGAGGTTGGGGGGCGCGACGACAGCGGGGACGGTGAGGGTTGCGGGGAGACTAAACACGCGCGTTGCACGAAACATGCTGGCCATCGAAGAATCAATAAAAACCGGCCAAGTGCGTGTCGGGCCACGCGCAAAGTATGGGGTTCCGAAGTTGACGATGCCCACAGTACCTTTCTAAGACTTATTAGCATCTAGCTAGCCTGTGGTATGACGTGCCCGCCCGACGCCCCTGACGCTCGAGAAAAATCATTTCATAAGTTGGTCGACTATGACTCGTAAGTTTGTACAGTATACTTAGCTGTGATAGTTTTTCTTTCAACTACGTTATATATGCCACAACCGTGATTTTTTCAGCCATCCAAATACCACCATTTAGCTGGCAGGGGGGGGGGGGGGGACACACGTGACTTAATATTTCACAAACGCATCACTTAATCCAAAAATGGTTTTAACAAACCCACAATATTTTTTCAAGGCCTATTCAACGACATGCCACACCATGGGGTACGCAAGAAAAAAAAAATACATCCCCACTTTACGAGTAGGAGAGGTACCCTATAAAAAAATATTTCAGAATTTTATTGTACCACTTTGACAGCGTAACTAATATGTATGTATATTCATGCCAAATTACAGCTTTCTAGAACTAAGCATCTCCGAGCAATGGTGCGGACAGACGGACGGACGGTCGGACATGGCGAAACTATAAGGGTTCCTTGTGGACTTCGGAACCCTAAAAAAGCTACGTATGACCGACTCGCGTGTCTATAAATAAACAAATATGACTCTATGGTAGAAAAAGGAAAGAGGGATTGATGACACTTGACAGTTCTTTACTGAATAAAAAATGAAAGAGATGAGTACCCTACGCCACCGTTCCGTTGTGCAGAGTTTCTCGGGCATGCGCTAATTAAGCTGTGCGGTAATACGTCATCAATTTCACGTGCTCCCCTCCCGCCCGACCGTCTCTTACCCCCAGGGAGGGTCGGGGACGAAGTTAACAAGCTATAATTTACGTTAAATAATTCGAAACCATTCAAGCAATGTAACAGTTGTAATGTAACGCTATTTGTCATGGCATTTAGGGTGCGTTTTCACTGCCACAGAGCTACGCGCAGTTGAGAAGCGCGGACTGTGGTTTGACCAATCGCCGTATCGAAATCGCCTCTGTGATTGGTAAATTCACGGTCAGCTTAGTTCATTGTCTACCGTAAGATTCGTAAGATAGGTATCATAAATCTGTGATCACAAAATCACTTACATCTTTTAGAGTAGGGAAGTCAGGCCACTGGTCGAGTAAGTCATTCGTGCTCTCTTTCACTCTTTGCATAAGCGGTATGCACTGTCTCGTTTCAGACACCCACGGGGAATGGTAGAAATCTATCTTCTGGTTCGTCGAATCTACAACAAAAATATTTTTAATACAGGTGCTCAAAAAGTAAACATTTCGATACCTGTTTAACGTGCCAAAAGTTCGTCATTTCCGAACGAGCGTTTTTTGTTTTTTGACAGCTAGTGAGCGTACCTAAAGTTGTTCTTTACGAACTAGTGCGTAAAGTTTTTTGAGCTTCATCCCATTCATTTACTTTTCGCACTTGCATCAATAGTTATTTGTTATGCAAGGCTGCAAAGTTGTTGTTTGCTGTGAGTGCGTGATTGAGACCCGAGTGAACGAAGGATTCTAGGGTTGAACCACGAGCGAAGCGAGTGGTTCAAATATAGAATCCTGAGTGTAACGAGGGTTTCAAGGCACGAGACAGCAAACGACTTTGCTGCTGAGCGCAACACAAAATTTTTCACCTCACGCGCGATTTTTCGGGAAGAAGACTTAGTTCGGCGTCACGTACAGTTTGTGCTAACTCTGGAGGAGTTAAATTCGTATCTTCATCGCTAGAATCGCTCATATTTTCTATTCTAAATTACAAAACCAGCAATCTAAAACTTTTTTTTATGTTTTTTTTTCCGGAGGTTGCGTTCCAAATCACTCCTACTCGTACTTCAAGATTCAATTATTCATTGAATACAGTTAAAATATACACATATTTAAGTATTTTTCTGATAAAACATAGTGAAATAATGAAATACGGTGTATTATTAATATAATTTTATTAATGATGATATTAAGTAAATTGAACCTTTATTTTAATAAAACTCTCACGACGAATTGCGTTTCAGAACGTATCGTTGTTTTTTTATTGTGACAGTGGCGTCATGCGTCGTTCGAATTTCAAAAACACTTTCCACGCTAGCGGATAAAAACAACTTTTGCGCTCGGATATCAAGCTGCAAAACGACCACTTCCGAGCCAGTGAGGTGAAAAATGTATTATTAAAATCTGCTCAAAGAATCAAATAAAAACATAATAGCTTGAAAACTACTTACCAATACCATCGATTTTCTCTTTAATCTGAGAAATGAGTACCAATAAACTGGGCGTGATTGCTCCTTCAAATTCTACGTCCAAAGCCTCCCAAGAATTAGATATGACACGGCTAAATATGGGATACCTCTGCAATAGAGGACTTACAACGTCGTTTCCTACCAATCTCTTTGGGCTGGGTAACCATTCGGCTCTAGTCATGTTCCTAACAAAGTTGGAATGCCATTTGTAGATTAAAGAGACGTCTTCGGGACTTATTAGTTGTTTCACTTTATTGTCTATGACCGGTTTGTCTTTCTTTTGCTCCAGAAGAGGTCCTTTGAATTCGGCAAAGTCGTGGTCGGAGTAGGATGGAAACATTTCTAGGATTTCATGTAACGCTTCCGTTTCTTCGTCCACGTCTTCGCATTTTGATCTGGAATTGAAAAGAAATAAATTTACAACATTCTAAATATTTCTTTTTCACCCCTGGAGGCTAATAGGCCGGGAGATCCTGACACTGAATTCCGAACCATTTGTACCAGGCTGGCGAGTCTACAGGGGTATAATTACGTAATGACGAAAAGGAAAATCATGGTCATAGCGCCAGTACCGGGGGCCCAATCGCGTGAGCGTTAATCGAACGTGTCGCATAAATTACGAAAGTCGAACGATTTGTACCACAAAAAATCTTGTATTTTCCGATAGTCGATGAAAAACGAAGTAGGCGATCGCGTAATGCCATACTTCTCCGGCGCGGCCTACATCCCGCCATACCGACGAAAACATGTTAATTAAAAAATAAAAATTGAACCATTTGTACCAGGCTAATTTTTGCACGGATAATCATCGTCGAGTAGCCATTCACGAAAATCAGTATGCCATACTTTTTCAACGGGGCCAAATGGCCGCCATACCGCTCCAAAGATGTAATTTTATTTTATTTTGCAGAACGATTTGTACCAGTATGGCATTTTAATTTTTGGAAAGTATATGATACAATGTGACCGTTATTATGTTTGCCATACTTCTAGTAGAGGAAAAAAGTGATGCCATACTTGAAAAACTTGTTTTTTCGACACGTTTTGAGGGTAACATTTGGTACAGTATGACATCATTGTACTTAGCTAATTAATTCGTTAAAAAAATCGAGAAAGTCTTAAGGAACGGCTAAAAAAAGGACAATTACTTTGTATTGGAATCCATGGTGAAACGAAGTTCACCGGGCCGACTTAAATATTAAAATGTGTACGTGTCCTGTTTCAACATACACTCCAAATTCTTCGGTTGTGCGCTCTTATCAGTTAGCCAGTAACGGAAAAGTTATATGTGCCTATATAAACGATAATAGTATATTATTCAACATAACATCTGGATATAAAACAACATGGCCGCCACCTACGTGTTTGAAATTTTGTGTTTATGTTCTTTGAACCTCACACTTACGGAAAATAATAGTGACATACTGGTACAAATCGTTCGAATTACCCATTAAATCTTACAATTTCTAAAAATTATTGTACACGCGGGCCGCCTCCTACAGGTATGGCATTACCAGACTTTATTTATGATCATACAAAGAACGAGTAAAAAAAATATATGGTGGTACAAATCGTTCTGCAAAATAAAAATAAATTACATCTTTGGAGCGGTATGGCGGCCATTTGGCCCCGTCGAAAAAGTATGGCATACTGATTTTCGTGAATGGCTACTCGACGATGATTATCCGTGCAAAAATTAGGCTGGTACAAATGGTTCAATTTTTGGTTTTTAATTAACATGTTTTCGTCGGTATGGCGGGATGTAGGCCGCGCCGGAGAAGTATGGCATTACGCGATCGCCTACTTCGTTTTTCATCGACTATCGGAAAATACAAGATTTTTTGTGGTACAAATCGTTCGACTTTCGTAATTTATGCGACACGTTCGATTAACGCTCACGCGATTTGGCCCCCGGTACTGGCGCTATGACCATGATTTTCCTTTTCGTCATTACGTAATTATACCCCTGTAGACTCGCCAGCCTGGTACAAATGGTTCGGAATTCAGTGTCAGGATCTCCCGGTCTATAATTTTTCACATTCTGACTCTACTAGCGCTTTCAACTTGAAATCTGCTGAAAAGATATTCTCGAAATTGTCATTTGCACTCGTGCCTAATGTTTTACCTCGCTTTTGTTCGGGCCTCCATAAAACGTGATAAAATGACGAAATATACTACAGATTACCATAAAGTAAGGATAACCTAGAATGACAACCTTCATACAAATCAGCGTACGCCCGAAATAAGTGTTAAATGCGATAAAAGATGTCGTTGTCTACGTAGCCTGTGTGCAAATTTGAATCGCCCCCTGGATATTGCTCAAAATACAGAGCTTTTCCGATGTACGCCGCAAAGTAAGGAGATTGTCAATCTTGTATAATTATATTATTTGTTTCTGATACTACACTGTCGCTACACTGAAATAAAATATCAATCTAGCGTCTTGTCATGAATGAATGAATGTATTGAATGACTGAATGAATGAATTGAATGCCAGTCAGAGAACAGAATAATACTCACTTAGTGACATACAAGGCTTCGTCATCCTGTTTCTTCTTCTCAATGTCCCGTTGCTGCTTCTCCCACGCGTTGACGACGCTGTTCAAAGTCGTCATCACGCCGTTGAACGTGATCCGGTCCGCGCGCTCCGCAGCCGTACAGTAGATCTTGATCTCTGACAAATTCATCTTTAGGATTCTGTAAAATTAAAATGAAATTAAAATTAATAGATTCAGGTTCGTAAAATAAGGAAATCCGCGGTGGAACTAGGGTCACCGACATAGCTCGAAGAATTGCGAGCCTTAAGTGGCAGTGGGCGGGGCACATTGCTCGTAGCACTGATGGCCGGTGGGGCCGGAAAGTTCTCGAGGAGCCCGTGAACCGGGAGACGAGCCATCGATAGGCCTATCCTACACAAGATGGAGCGCCTTGGTCTGAGTGGCGAGCCTTGGGGGAGGCCTATGTCCAGCAGTGGACATCTTTCAGCTGAAATGATGATGATGATGAGGGTCGTGAAAGATTTGTTCCTATTGGTTTCTCTTGCCATTTATTAACTTGTCACCTTGACCAAAAAGGAGTCAACCAATCTCGAAACGGTGTCTAAATAGCGCGCTAAAAGGGAAAAACATTGTCCACCACAGCATCGGGTAAACGTCTAAATACGATAAAGGAATTCGATGGATGTGAGTGTAGCCCAGTACAGATAGCAAACCTTAGGGAATTGCCTATGTTACGCAGAGTGACTTGTGTTAGACATAATATACCGCGAAGTCCGCGAAAATGAAATATTTTAATGTTTTTCACCTGACAGCCTTGGACGAAAAACAAGCCATAAAGAATACTTACTCCATACATTCGGTTTCAACATCAAAAGCATCACCATTGGCGGCTGTAATATTTCTACCCAACAGCTGCATAACACTAGACGTCACAAAGCGGTTCAAAAACTTGGCTTTATCATCCAAACTCTGTATTTCGTTGGGATAAACCATCAAATCGGTTACAACTTCATTTAAAACGGGTCCTTGCTCGATTTTCACCATCAATTCTCTTATTAAGTCATTCAAGGCTGTTACACTGTGTATGATTTCCGATATAGAACATTGTAACGGTTTTGCCAAATCGGGGAACGCTTCAGAATAAGAGTTCTCTATTTTCTTATAAAACGCGTTCACGGAATATAGCCAGGACGATGTTTCCTTGATGACTGTCCTTGTTTGGTCCATTGTCGTCTTGTTCTGTGTGTTTGTCTGTACGTTACTCAATAGCTCGTTGCATAACCTTCGCAAGTTTGTTGAGAGATCTGCTATAGATTGCTGAGAAAGTACCGATTTTGCGAAATGTCTGCAGTCCTGTAAGGATATAAATACATCACTACATAGTATAAAACAAAGTCGCTTTCTCTGTCCCTATATCCCTATGTATGCTTAAAACTTTAAAACTACGCAACGGATTTTGATGCGGTTTTTTTAATAGATAGAGTGATTGAAGAGGAAGGTTTTCGTATATAATTTGTTATTGTTTAACGCTCAATTCCCGCGGGAACGCTATAACCGAATTCCACGCGGACTAAGTCGCGGGCAGAAGCTAGTTATTACTAAAGAAAAATAAACAAGAAAAGAAGAAAACATTTCGTTTTTTACCATTCTATTTTAAAAGTGTTAAATAAAGTGTGTTGTATTGTATCTTTTTTTTAAACTTACCTTAGCAAAGACATTATACGACGGTTCCCTCGGTCTGAACGTATTACCTTCAGCGTATTTATGTATCTTCTCACCTATGCTTTCTCTTAACTCAAGCACCACAGAGCAATACGGGTGCACCTTTTCCAAACCCTTCCTTTTATCACAATCCTTTCCAAAGTTTTCAACTGCCACATCTGACGCCTTTTCAACATTTTCATTTTCCGTAATACTACCCGATACGAGTCCATGCATGTAATAAGCGCTTAATAAAGCATTGAATACTTGTATATCTTCTTCTATATATTTGACTTTGAGTCTGTATTTCTCTACATGATCCACTGGGTTGACTTCGGTCATTATTTTAATCATTATAAGACTCGTCAGTAGAGATAACTCAGCAGTTAATACTCTAGTTTTTACTTTCTCGTTTGAGCTTTTGGCATTCATAGTCAAACTTTGCTGCAGACTTATGAACACCCTGTTGGTTTCGCCAATCATTTGCGTCAGAGTTTCATTATCCTTTAGATAATCTTGCAATGTCGCGTATGATTTGTCAGATTTTGAGAAAATGATTGACTGTATGTAAAACATTAGTTGCTCGTATTTTCTCATTTCAAATAAAGCGTCCGTTTTTCTAGAAAATTTAACATCTGATTAATATAAATAACAATTGGGTAATCCCTTTATATTTGACCGCAACATTAAATACAATTGCAGTGGTAATAATGAAATCTATGCATATAACAAATGGTAAATTTTACGTGTATCCCTTAAAGGATAAACTGGGTAAATTGTTGAATTAACTTACATTTTGAGCGAAGTAGCGCTGTCTAACGTAGCAATGTTCTTCCAAACGACATTCTGCAACGAGCCTAACAGTTTCGAATATTCTTCTCGGTGTTGCAAGGAAACCGTCTCGTATGCTAGCAAATGTCGAGAGCCTGAAAAATTACAATACAAATAGTGCTATTTGTTATAATGATTGCTAATCTCATTACTATTTGATTTTAAACTAATGAAGAAAATGAAACATATTTTTATTTTTTCCGTATCTTGATTTAATTCTTAAAAAACCTTGTCCTGACCAAAGCGACAATTTTTTTTACGCCGGAACCCCACTGTTGCGGACTGTCGAGCCATGCCACGTGGGTGGGTGCACAAACTCTTCGTATCAAAACATAGAGGTAGGTGGCTAGGATACTTCCACAGCAGTGTTGATACGCACGAACAATACAATGAACCCACGTTTAGCGAGTGCGTGCGTACGTCGGGTCATCGAAAAAGTTAATAAATAGACTTTGCTCGAGTATAGTTATCCGCATGACGAGCCATCGTATAGTAGCTATAATGAGTCAAATAGCCTTTCTGAAGTATAAAATCTAATATATAAAATTCTCGTGTCACAATGTTTGTAACCAAACTCTTCCGAAACGGCTCGACCGATTCTTATAAAATTTGGTGTGTATGTTTAGTAGGTCTGAGAATAGGACGTATGCTATTTTTCATACTCACCCTACTAAAAAATAATTTACGGCGGTAGTATTACACATATATTCACTTTTTTTGTGAAATAAAGAACAATATTTTTACTAACCTGAGTTATCAACCGTAGTTAACTTCTGCACGTAATAAGGCAGTAGTGGCAGATTTGAGGACGTTTTCTTGGTGTTGGTCGGAACCAATTCCGTCACATCTTCGGAGTTGACGCTGTCTCTATTTAAGAACAGCGAAGGATACACAGCTGGTGAAACCACTACAGCTTTGTAGAATTCATCCCAAAATCTTGTGGGTAGTGAAGAAATTCTGGAAGAAAATGTATATTTAAATACTAGCCGTCTCCCTTTGTAGGTATAACCCACGGGCGTATATTTTTTGCCGTTCCCGTAGGAATTTCGGAAAATCCGCTCTTTGTGCTCCCCTACAGCTGACCTAACCTAAATTTAACCATTAACAAGATGTAATTGTAATTGGTGACAACTTTATTGGTTAATGTACAACTAAGGTGTGATAGCATTAAGATTTATTGTACCGTTTGTATCTGAAGAAATAAAAATAAAATAAAATAAATAAATAAATACACCCCCCACATGCCAAATTTCAGCTTTCGGCGAAAAGTAGTTTCTGTAGTGCGCTGTCTGTCAGTCACTTAGTGATAATGATTTATTAGGAACAGAATTTGGCTTACCTCAAACATAGTGATTCTTGGCCGTCACTACTAAAACACAACTTCTCAATGACTTGTAGAAGATTTAATAAGGCTGGTGGGAAACCCTTGGTGACTTTAGCCAAATGCGTGACGTTCGTCAAGACAACTACGAAATCTTGTATTTTGTCGCTACCGATAGTTCTAAGATCTTCATTCTGTGACACTTTGTAGATTAAATCTATGAAATGGACTTTCAACATGTTTAGTAGTCTCAAAATAACATATTCATTTATAGGTATAAGCTTTACTTCCAAATTGGGTTTGGTTTTCTTAGCAGCTTCAATCATCGCGACTATATTTTCTTGAATCGTTGCCATTGTTGTACTATCAGGCACATCTAGTGCTAACGACATGTCAGTAGCTAATGTCACATCTAGGTTAAGTTTTTGTATTTCAGCTTCTATGGGTTGGTTCATGTCTAAAGTCAATTGCTTGTACACATCTGTCCTAGCTACCGCCAAATCATACTCGTTCTCATTTTCATACAACTTCGGTTGTCCTCTAACTTTTCGTAACTTCTTGCCTAACTTTGCAATGTCTGTGTTATCTTGGTCGTCACCAAGCATTGCAGAGGACAATTTATTAAATTGTCTCTGTAATTTACTCTCAGGTGGCAACAATTTGAATAGCTCTTCCATCAGTTTCTTCTGTAGCCATTTGCTATGCATGTACAATAACGGTACTACTTCTTCTTTTAATATTGGAGTCTTTTTGTTTTTCTTCGTCACAAATATCGGTAGTGAACTTATCCTTAAGAAACGGTTCCTCCAGTTCAACAGATATATTAACTGACACACAGTTTTATCATCTAGCGAGTCTTGAGCGCGTTTGATTGCGGTGTCAATACAATCGTCAATCATGTGAATAAATTGCTTGCAGTTTTTCAAAATGGGATATTCAACGAAATCATCCGTTAAAGTTCCATTTGCTACGGCTTTCGAATAATCTAGAGCGGAGAAGTTATTTTCTGGCAAGAATTTGACGATGAATAATTTCGATAATTCGTTGTAAAGTAACACAGATTTCAAATTAGCTTCAGTTATCTCATTTTCATCTAATTGCTGTGATTCTGGATAAAATCTTTTGGGCGATTCGGAATGCCCTTTCAGGTTTTTCATTGCAGCGATAGCTTTATCATTTAATTGAACCGATAATTCTACCAACTTATTACTTCCACCTTGCAGGCCCTCTTTAATAATGGTATACAGTATTTGAATACTTTCTTCAGGACACTTTTGATAGGAAGTAAAAATACTCGTAAATGAATGCAGGGCGAATTCTAAATCGGTATCAATTTGTTGAACTGCGGTATAGGCGATCTGCTTAGCGATTTCATACGTTGAATTTGAACACAAGCCCTTTACGGACAGTGTATGGCTGGTATCTTTTATTTCAAATCCATCATAGTCATATTGATTCACTTTTTCTTCTAAAGCTTTTAACATCATGTTTTTCATTTCGGCCAGTGACATGTTTACGCTAGAAGCGAAGTCGCCTCCACATCGGGGCTTGATGTAGACGTCTGAAAAGCTGTTTATCATGGCAGTTCTATAAGAGATACCTCTGAGTATTTGCTGCCATGTTAGATACGCAGCCTGAATTAACTGCGATATAGTCGGACGTTCCAAACCTGTAAAAAAAGATTTCATTAAAATAAACTAAATATGAAGCCGTGGTGGCCTAGTGGTTCGACCTACCGCCTCTCATGCAGAGGGTCGGGGGTTCGATTCCGGCTCGCACCTCTAAGTTTACTTATGTGCGAAATTCAATTTGAATTGACCACTGCGCTTTTCGGTGAAGGAAAACATCGTGAGGAAACCTGCACGCATCTGCGAAGTAATTCAAAGATGTGTGTGAAGTCCCCAATCCGCACTGGGCCCGCGTGGGGACTATAGCCCTCATGGTAGTCAAACCCTCTCATGGTGAGGGGAGGCCTGTGCCCAGCAGTGGGACGCAAATAGGCTGTAGTAGTAAACTAAATATGAAGACGTCAATGTGTGTTTGACTTTGAAATATGATATTCACTGACCTTGAACAAAGGAAGTCATCAGCTCATGACAGTTGATGCAAATCTCATGAAAGTCTACCGGAAGACCGCATGACGAGAGCAGTGCAGCCAAATCCATATAAGACACAGTCTCTGTCAAATTTACATTCCATTCGTCCGGACGAAGCAAAAATATCTCAACGCCACGATTCCTCATGGCTCTCGATATCTCCCCGTACTTAGGGTCCATTGTGAAAAACACCCTAAAGTTTGGATGCGGCCTGATATCACTGTTTTCACCCCTTTCCGGTATACTCAGAACTCCATTAGGCTCTAATAATCCATTGAGTCTATCTAAAACAGCCGCTGATGTCAGATTCACGTTATCCAAGAGCAACCACGACCCATTAATCAAAGATCTGACGAGTAGAGCATCTATCCATTCAAACTTGCCACCAGCGTTCACTGAAGATACTTTAGATACCTTGTTTTTCAAACTGGTCAAGTTTGCAACAGTTTCTTGTATTTCTTTTCGAGTGCAGTCAAATCTTTTATTACAATCCAACAGGTTGTGGCAGTGATTTAACAGGAATTGTATTTTTTCGTTAAATTTTGCAATATCCGCTTCGTAGCTGTTGTTTGTGCCTAATTGCAGCGTCTTGTATTGATACAGCTGACTTAAGAGTTTATTCAACCTCCATTCTTTATTTGGCAAATTCAGCCAGATGTTGCGTACAGTTTCAATGGTGATTGTCTCTATTTGATCGAACAATGTCTCTAGATTTCTGTTATAGTCCACTTGTTCAAATCCACCGAGCATATCTGATACGTCCATAGCTGACGTGACTGGTAGTACTTGGAGGTCATTGCCTGTTAGATCGGCTAATATCTGAACTATACTGCTCTTCCCTGTCGCTGTCGGACCAACGAGTATTGAGAGCCAGTTCATCTTCACACTTTGTGCTAAAGCCTTAAGAGTTGGCAGCTGATTCCTCAAAAGTTGCGTATTTGTTTCCAATGCGCGACGATTTTTGAATACTTTATTAGTATTTCTTTCTATTACCACATCTCCTATAATTATTTTTTCATCGGTGGCATCAAACTGAGGGTTACTATCGCTTCTCGGGTAATCAGGATGGAAGAATTCGTTGTAAGTCTCTATCATTTTTTCTTTGTCTTCATTTGTTCTCATGCGATTCACATAGAGCATGTCTACGAATTTTCCTGGCAACAGTTCGTTACCATTATTCTGTTCTTCTATGAGGGCTTCACACCACCTTTGGATGTCTCGTAAATTCATTTCCCAAGGACCTCCTCTGTGCCCCCATGATTGGATCTCAGTAATTTCGTGAGCTATTTTGCAATTGAATTGTACTATTCTGTGCAAGACGTCTTTAGGTAGACTCGAGTACTGTGACTCAACAATGTATATCAGATCTTCTCTAGTCAAAGTGTCGATGTATACTTGAGTAAATCTGTTAAGGAATGATACTGGTAAGCCTCTACGGGCGCCGCCTTGTTTCAAAGGGTTTTGGCACGCAAACAACTTAGTTTCTTGCTTTACTTTAAATGTTTTTCCTAATTCAGGGATGAAGACTTCTCCTCTGTGATCGAGGCAGGCATTTAGACCTTCTAATACGGGCTGGGGAGCTAAATTAAGTTCGTCTAAAAGTATCCAGTCTCCATTTTGTAAAGCACTTAAGAATGCTCCCTCTTTAAAAGCGAAAGAACCATCTTCTGACGGCAAATCTGTACCGAATAAGTCAGTGATGTCCTGTGAAAAGAAAAAAATGAATGTCAGAAACTATTTTACATGGTTTTATGAAAAAGAAAGTTTGGTTTACTTACGGTTTGGTCGCTAAGATTGATGCGTACTACTTTGTGGCCTGACGATTTGGCAAGAGCTGTTACTAAGCTTGTCTTTCCTACTCCAGGGTTGCCTTCCAAAAGTATTGCTTTGTTCAATTGAAGACCTCTCAGTAATCGCAGCGTGTTTGAGCCTGTAGTTGGAGCAGTGAAGGTAAACTTATGCTCCTCATCAGTAATGTCACTTTTTTCTCCTCTATCTATGTAAAACGGCTTAATACCAAATTTGGTAGCATCGGACTCGGCAGTGAATTTAGTTTGCCGGTTACTTAGCATTTCTCTCAATCCATCCATGTATTCATTTCCAACCGTTTGTATTTGATTGAGCAAAAAATCTATAGCTGTCTTCCGAAGTGTATATAACGTTTCCGGTTCTATATGTCCCGTCAGGGCTGTGCCAAAGCAATCCAGGAAAGTTAAACACGCACCGTGTACATAAGCTTCGGGGGTATCTAGAAGTCCTTTCGCAACTGTTACGTTAATAAACTGAACCCACGCGAGCAAATCACGCAAGCTGAACGGGAATTTATTGGTGACCTCTGAATTTCGCAGCCAATTTGTGAAATCAAGGATAGAGCTGCCTATTCCTGAGCTGCCGTCTTCTTGATTGCCTAGGGAAATCCCTTTGTTCACGCTTTTTTCTAAAACCCTCAATAAATCTTCTCTAGAGGACACACTGTCGCACCATATCTCTGTGAAACGATTACGCAAGGCAGGTGAAAGTTCCTTCTTTCCAAAATCCCCACCAGGATTCATTGTACCAACGAAATGGAAGTTCTTTTGCGCAGTGATGACTACGATATCCGAGTTGTCTTCCATGCCTCTTTCGGCCAACACTAGCTGTCTTTCGGGTTCAAGTAACGAATTCAAGCGTTCTAATACACTGTCATCTGCCAAAGATATTTCATCGGCTAGAAACATTTGGCCATTTTCCATTGCATTTATCAAAGGCCCGTCGACCCATTCGAAGAGCTGTCCATCGTTCTTATATTGCCGCACTGGTCGAAGACCTCCTAGGAAGTCTGAACTCTCTGTGTGCATATGGCAATTGACAGACAAAAGCTGACTCTTTCTGAGTGTGGCCAGCACTTGACAGATCGTCGTTTTGCCACAACCTGTCTCTCCAACTAACAAGACTGGTTCATCAAAAGTGAAAGCTTTCGCTATTAAAACTGCAAGCCTCCTCATGTTATAAGTCCAAACCACATGAGAAAACTCTTCGAGTTGGTTGTTCAAAATGGTTTCCAAAATGTTTCTCGTCACGGGCGACGTGACGGAATCCAAAGTAAAGAGGTTTTCGGGGCACACCTTCCGTTTAATATGCTTCTCAATTACTTCTTCGATGATGCTCCGTTCGTCCGTCTGTCTCACTTTGCCAGCCAGTATTAGATAACCTTCATCGGCTATATGTTGGTCCCAATCGTAGAATTTATCTTCCGTTAGAATTTCCTTTGATGCGAACTTGTATCGCTGTCCCCATCTGAACAGATCTCTCAGTGTGATGAAGCCATCTTTTCCTTGAACTGCCGCTGAGCCCCGTCGTCTGACTTGTAATTCCGCCATAACAGCAATCATCTTCTTACTATACGTGGGAGGTATGTGACACCGTTGATGTAAAATCGTCTCCAACTCTTTCCGCGGAATCTCATCAAAATGCAACTCTACGAATCTGTTTCTAAAGGCCCTCGACAACATCTTCCGGCCTCCATACAAGCCAGGGGGATTTTGTGTCGCAAACAACATGAAGTTGGGATCAGCTTTGACGACCTGCTGAGTCTCTGGTATGAAAAGTTCTCTATTATCGTCAAGCACTCGGTTAAGTGCTTCCAATACATCACTTGGGGCTAAATTGAGCTCGTCTAGAATGATCCAGTGGCCTTTTCTCATGGCTTCGACTAGAACACCTTCTTTGAAGACCAGTTTGCCGCTTGCGTCAGTCGCGTACGAACCAATATACTCCTGAAGGTCTGTATGCTCATGATTATTTATCCTTACACAAAAATTACCAGAGGCCTTCGCAATATAAGTAATTAAAGACGTCTTTCCAACAGACGTGTCACCTTGTAGCAAAACAGGGAGCCTGCCTAACGAAATAATTCTTGCTATGTCACGTAGATTCTTTCTAACCGTAGGGGTTAGGATATAACCATCGGGAATGGCGATTTCGAGTTTTCCTTGAGGAATCCAGTGGCCCTCGAAAAGCAAATACTTTTTTCCAGGCACTTGTGGCTCTGGGATCATCTGATTCAAAACAGAGTTGATGTTTTTCTTTCCTAATACTGCCCTGTTATAAAAAAGAAAACACAATCAGAAACATTTCTATCTACTTCACAGTTGTTGAATATTTTTAGAAAAATATCACTTACTTGGCAATCATGGCTTCTACTTTGGGATGCGAAGAACTGTCCAGTTGCGTGAGGAAGGACAAGCAGAAAGCCTCATAGAGTGATCTTGTCACTGTTCCACATTTAGCCTTAGCTGCAGCCGTTAAGGCTCTGCAAAGAGTTCTCAAAGAATAATGAGGTGCATTACCTGAAAGAAATACAAGGAAATTATTATGGATATATTTTTAATCATGTTTTTATTTTTATAAACGATTATTCATACCTGCACCATCCACAAGATTCAACTTCGCTTCTTTTCTGACCGTCGAATAAAAGTTGAAAATCCCTTCCAACATAGGACCACTAAGATTCAGATGATACAAATAATCGCCAATAAGCAGCATCAGGTCATTTCTCTCCGTCAGTTCGTCTATGAAGAATTCCGTGAAACGATTCCTGAGACCAACGGGTAGGTCTTTTTTTCCGACGTCAGTAGCTGGGTTCATGCATGCAAATAGTGTGAAATCTGGATGTCTTTTTATAGGAACTTTATCGCCTTTTTCTATTAACTCTATGGATTCATTCTTGTCTTCTAAAAGTCCAGCTAAGCACTCCAAAATCTCAGCGGAGGCCAAATTTATTTCATCTAACAGCACCCAATGGCCGTCCTGCATAGCTTTGACTAGAGAGCCTTCTATGAAAGCAAATGTAAGTTTTGAAGCTGCTTTCACCTGCTGTTCTAACTTCACAAGCTTATGACCAAAAGCTAGCCACAACTTTAGTTTCTTTTCATTTTTTTCACTTGTCAATCGGCTTATAGCAGATTTGTGACTCTGCTTCATCAAAGCCAGCAATGCCGCCCAACTCTCGGTTTTGTAACAAGTATCTATGTGCGAGAGGAACTTTTTATTCTTCTCAACATTGTAGTAACTCCGGAACAATTCCTCGAATTCGTTCCTAATCGGCCGTATAACATATTTGAGGTCAACAGGTTTGTATCCGCCGAGTAAATCAGCGGAATCTGATTGCTGGTTCATGTTGATGACTACGAGTTTGTGTCCAGTTTGTTTTGCCAAATACTGAACGGATGACGTCTTTCCCGTCCCTGTCTCTCCTACCAGAAGCACCGGTTCGTTCGACGTAACACAACAAGCTATCTTCTCCAACAAACAAGCCGATTGACGCGTAAATGAGAACACCACTTGCCTATTATCAAATTCGACAGATTCTAACGTCTTTTCCTTTCTTGGAACTTTCGCTCTACCCGCTTCTAGAGCGTTCGATTGCAGCGACACAATTGGTTTGTAATGTTTGCAATAAAATTCGGATTTGGTTTCGACTATGCCTAAACAAGTGCCAACTTTTTTAGATAGTTCTAGTCTATAGTCTGGGGAAGCTATGGAACAGGTGAAAATATCTAAAGCATCTTGGAGTACCTTCAAAGCGGACTCAGGGCTTGTTACATCGAAGCCAACAACTGCCCTTTGACACCATTTCATTAAATCCCTTGTCGAAATAAGTCTTGATCCTCTCATGAGGGTAACATTTGTGTCTTTTTCAATATTTACAGTTTCTGTAGCCTGTAAAGAACTGTCATGGCTACCAACCGAGAACATCATGAACACTTCAATCATCTTTGAGCAGATAGTGGATAATTTTGGATACAGTTTGTGGATTATTTCCGCTAATTCTGACCTTGAGAGGGGCTCTACATTTATTTGAGTTAGATGTTTTTGTAGCAGTGTACTTGAGTTTGATATTTTCTTTTGAAAACCATAACTTGTATTGACAGTCCTATGGAGAAAATAAAATGACTATTAATAGAAAATTTACAATGATCAATTGATTATCCTAGACCATGTATTAAGTATTTGTCACAAACCTTTGCGTGACAAAGAGTTGGAACCCAGGCGTAACTGGCAAGGAGTCTCTATAGCCTGGGACACAGAGTGCATTTCTCTCTAGCAGCGAGCTCAGTGTGGACGCCACATCGAGGGCAGCACTGTCGATATCTTCTAACAAAAGCCAGTGACCATTTTGTACTGCCTAAAATAAAGAAACATTTTTTAGAATAGCTAGTATAGTAAAGAGCAAATAGGGATGACGACAGGGCGAAGAAATCGAAATTCTAATTAGTCTATCAGTCAGGTAATAAAAAAATATTAGACACGTATTTTTTGTTTTATCAAATTAACAAAGAATGACTAAGTTAAAACGCATTAAAGTTGGAGAGTGGGGGCTAACTACGTCACCGTTAGGTATAAATCGTACCTAACCGTGACGTCACGCGACATTTCAACTCAATATATCTCCGAATAAGTTTGATTACGTGACCAATACTTTTCAATAATTTTCCTGATAGACTAAAGAAAAAAAGTTGTCGTCATCCCTATTGAAATTAAAGGAAAGAAACTAGACAAAGATGCAAAAAAAGTATTAAGAAAGACCATAAATACCCGAATGACAATATTTGGTCCAAATATAAAACATATTTATTTACTATCATAAGAAGAGAAAAGCGAAGATAGAATTATGGCTGTCTGTTAATAGAATACCAATTATTACAAATGGTGTATATACTTATGGTATCTATACCAATTGATAAAATAGATAAAAGCTAACTAAGCAATAAATAACCAAGTGCGTTTTACGTCAATTCTCATCTAAAGTAAAATTTCAATAACCTCTGTCAGCACACCGGGCCTCCAAACAAACTCTCCTGGCACGTCTGTGCAATGGTGCGACCCCAGCAGCATCCTCGAGTCCGTTTGGTCACCTAACTGTACTTTTTTGAACGCCACCCCCTTCCTTCCGGTAATTGCTGCCAGGTGCTCCACTAGGCATGTCTTACCAGATCCCACAGGGCCTAGCAGTGATACGGCTTTACCTGTGATGGTAAATTGCTAATTAATTTAGTTCACAATGAAATATTTAATTCATGAGGCTAGATGAAAAAAAAACGAACAGCTTCAGCTATTACTAATGATTAAAGGTAAATTCAACACCAAAAATCTGATAAATAGTGACTTAGTGATGTTAGTAACCAATACAACAAATCTCTTCATCATCATCAGAGTACCTACTGAGGGGGGAGAGGGATCTTGGTCTTCCCATACAAAATTTAATCTGTCCCCCCCCCCTGCATCTGAAGATGAATATGCGCTTGCTCCCCCTGGGTGAGAAGCTGGGTATGCCCATGATCATGCTAAACAACAACAAACTGTCATATAAAATGTAATTTGTCATTTTATGCTTGATAAAAACATTTAGGATTTTTTTTCGACGACAGGTTTGGCTCAGTTGGTAGTGACCCTGCTCACTGACCCGGCGGTCGCAGGATCGAATCCCGCTAGGGGCAAACTTTGTGTGATGAGCACAAATGTTTGTACGAGGATCTATAGTATTTATGTATATCTCTATATAAGTATTTATATCGTTGTCTAGCACCCATAGTACAAGCTTTGCTTAGTTTGGGGCTAGGTCAATTTGTGTGAAATGTACCAACATATTATTATTATATTTATGATTTTGTCGAATTTTTTGACAGTATTTAACATACCTGATGCCACAGCCAGTGCCAAGCTCCTCAAGTTGTTAACAGTGGATTTGACAGGCACCAAGTTACTAGTCAAAACATTTTTCTCTTCAAACAACGGCAGCATAATCCCATCAATGTTCACTACACCACATTCTCTCAAATCATCATCTTTAATGACATTTTCAGTTGCAAAGATCTCTGTCGCTACATTTGTTTTGTGTATAGAGTCCTCAGTAGTTATGTTCAGGCTTTTTGTTAGGATCTTTGACTGGTGCTCTGTCATATTTGTTAGAATGACCATACATTCTTTGACCATCCTATAAGTAATGTAAATGCATAATATAGGTTAAAAATATCCACATCATGCTTCGTCATGAATAAACACACATAGTGAAGCGAAAGATGAAAATGCAAGATAGATTGGACCTGCTGGGTGTATAAGCTTAATAATTTGATAATCTTTTTTTAAGAGTAACATGTAATTACTAATTTTGGTTCTATAAAATTAATTAATATTAAGATAATTAAGATTAAGAGGGTTTATCCTGAAAGTTGGCAACGTCGCATATAACTGTCAAATGTTTCGCTGTTTTCATTAATTTCTCAATATTACTGAATTAAAGAAGAAGTTATCATTCTATGGTTGAATGACGCGTCTCGTTTTATATTTGTTGGTTAAGCATTCAAATGATAAGATTACATTAAAACGCATGGAAAATGCGATGGAAAGTTTTCAAAAGATAGTACTTCTGTAATCCTAAACATTTCATGTTCCCAGGATAATTGTTGCAATCCATACTTAAGGTTTTATTCAACCATAGAGTGACAATTCATATTTTCATTCAGTAATACCTATTCATAAATTAATGAAAACAATGACATATTTGACAGCTATTTGCGACGTTGCCAGCTTTGGGAGTAAACCCTCTTAAGTATTTAGTGATAAAATCGAGCGCGTCTCGCCATCAAACATAAAAGTTTGGTGGATACATATTTATTTTAATAAATGTTAAGTTTTTTGGAAAAAATAAAAATAAATAGGTAGTATGTAATGTTCTGAGTTATGTTATGACCTGACCTGAGGAGAACCACCAAGATTGCAAGGTTTCAACCTTTTATGAATGTAATAAGGATTAAATAAAACAAATCACCACAACATCAAATAGAACTCTTGTCAAGTCACAATGAATTGCTAAATTTATAAAGTTGTATACTACTACAACAGCCTATTTGCGTCCCACTGCCAGAAGTGCAGGCTGTGCCCAGGCACAGGCCTCCTCTCATTACGAGAGGGTTTGGGCTATGGTCCCCACGCGGGCCCAGTGCCAGTTGGGGACTTCACACACATCTTTGAATTAATTTGCAGATGCGTGCAGGGTTCCTCACGATGTTTTCCTTCACCAAAAATCACAGTGGTTAAAGTTGTATCTTACCATCTAATTTCTGAATCTTCATGGCTGCTAAAATTCACAACAAACATTGTCCAGTCCCATTTAGAAGAGAACTCATTTGGAAGTTTCCGCAGCAGAGTGTAGCAACACTGCACAATGTGGTGGTCCGTGATCTTCTGCCTGAAGTCCAGCAGTCTCCGCTTCTTCGGAGCCACATTATAAGAGTCCTCATGATGAATGAACACTTCAAATGGTGCTACTGGATTGATTTCGAAGTATTTTAGTGCATACCTAAAATACATTTACATACAATATTCAAACATGACGTATACCATGTGTAAAAGAGTCCATGTAACTTTTTGCCAAATAAAAACAGTAGGTTTAATTTCCATAAAAAAATGTTGAGCAACTATCTATTGTTTGAATTTGATATATTTAACATTATCTTTACTGTAACATTACAAAATAATTCAAAATGTTAAGTAGTAGTAAAAAAGACAAAGACAAAATATGTTTATTTGCAAAAGAAAGAGTTTTTTTTTACAGATGTTGTGATTTGTTATGGACTCCTTTGCTGTTATGAAAAAGTAAGCACTTACTGTAATACATCAGGATGGTCACTCATCAATGCCAGCACAATGGAATATTCAAGATGGGTGCTCTTCTCTGAGTCTGTGCATGATGAATAGTTCAGATTTGAGAATACTGGGCTTAAGGGAATCTTTGCCGAGACCAACGCTAGCAAAATATTTGACAAATATTTTCTGAACAATTTTGCATCTTCAAATCTGAGCACAAAGTTTGATAATACTTTGATTGCCTCTTGAAGGCCATTGGGCTTGCTTAATAACGGCTGGAAGAGTCAAAGTTATTACAAATTATGAAAGAAAAATCAAGCGAGATCAGCACTATTTATGTATCATTTAGGACTTTCCCACTGCTCCCGTAGATAAACCCGGTCATTATTCTAAGTATAAGAGTAGAACTACTATAAGAGTAGATGAAAAAATACACAATTGTCAGGTTGGAGCAGATTAGCATGTCGACACTTTCAGAAAAACATGAAAACTTTTACTAACCACTACATCTTGAATAGCCTTGTTAAGCTCGGTAGTAGTCGTTTCCAATCGTAGACTCTTTAACGCCACTGATATGTTGTCGTACATTTTAATTTTCCATTAATAGCGGTGATTATAAATAGTATAAACTTTTCAAACAAAACAACGTGCATGAATATCCACTGTCCACACCGGTCCACCACATGCTTGTTTGACACTAATCATGACATGAAAGTCAACGTGACAGTTTGAAGGTATACTTTTCTGTTTCTTTTTGGATTTTAAGTTGTTATCCATATTTGTGATTTACAAATAAAGATAAAAATTCAAACAAAATAGGATTAGTAAAGAGAATACTGTACTGTTATTAAAAAAACTTTTCCTATTTTAAAATATTGTTTTTTTGGTTTTTGGCGACAATATATTCTTAGATATGGTCACACTAAAACTTTTCGTTTATAGGGTTAGCTGTCTCGTCATAAATTACTAACATATTTTTAGGAAATTGTATACGAACCAACTATGGATCTCTTTCTGAAATAAATGGATATATTATAAATTAAGCAGTCGAGTGGTAGGTACATTTTATTTCAATCCATGTCTTCGTAAACAGAGTAGAATGTCTTTCTTTTTGCTGTCAAACAAATCTGTCAAATTGTCAATCTGCTTTTTATTTTGGCGGGCACACACACTACATAAAAAAGAATTCATTAATGTTTAACAAGGGTCTGAATGATTTTATTATATTAATATGGACGACTCACAAAGTTCTGATTTCCTATCCAATAGTATGGACTATTCGTTCGGTTCTCCTGAAAATGTATCCTTTTCAATCAACGCCGGTACGCTTTTAGTTATTGTTTTGTATTTTTATGTACAGTTTAATTTCCTTGACTTGCTCCTAACAGATGAACGTAGTGCCCTATGATACGCTTATTTCGAGAACTAAGAAGGCTATTGATGAAAGTGTCCACAGAGGAATCACAGTGTCATCATTGGCGGATTTCACTACACTATTGGAGGACTGCAGTTCTTGTATTACACAAGTAAGGATAAAACGAGTCAAATAAATTAAGTTACTTACTTTATGCTCATGACTACTTTAAAACTAAACGTATTTTCAGAGCCTGGATTTAATAATTGGTGTGCTGGTAGACTCAGAGGTGCACTACAGAACTTTGATAGAGTATATGGAGAATGCTGTGTGTCTGCTTCAAATGCTGTCAACTTACGTCGACACTGTTGTGGAGTCCGTTGCCCTGAAATGTTGCTTCGTGAAGACATTTCCTGTAACTACAGGAAATATTGTGATGGCAGTTTTTACACATTGTAGGGATAGGTAAGAAATGTATTTAATTGTTGTAAATTTTGTTAGTGGTAGGATCTGGTGCTGGGTCCGTCCGGGGTGGTACCACCATCTTTCCCTGCTAACCTGCCGCCAAATAGCTTGGTATAAAAAAAATATTATTAAAGATTCCTTGGATAAATTACTACCTGTACCTGTGTTAAGACCTATAATTATCAGGTGCATTGGTGTTTTTGATTCATAGATTGAATTCGAAAATTTTACATATGTTTATTTCAGTGAAACTCTTTATGGCAGCCATTTGAAACATGTAGAAACACAGTTAAAAGGATTGTTCAAGTCATGCCATGAGTTGCAGGTGACCTATCTTAAAGCTTTGGAGAAACACTTTACTTTTGATCTGACAGACAATGAGGAGCAGGAAATACTCATAAAAGGTACTTAATTAAATGTATGACATTCTTGTTTCCACACATTACATATTGTACCTACATGTATACTGCATACCCCTTGTATGGAAGCCAAATGCCTCTATGTATAGTCCTATTAGTAAATAAATAATTAACAATCTACTATTTTATTTATTTATTTCCAGCATTAGATATAAACTTGGCTATAGGAGAGATTGTTCAAACTCTAGATGTGAAGACCATGGCAGAGCAATGGAAAGCATACACTAGCATTTGTGACAAGCATTCAAGTTTTTTGGGTGACAGCAGGATTTTCGAGGACTGCACCAAAGTTATTTCTAATATGATTGTAAATAACATTAAAACTGCATTAGAGGTATTTTCTTAATATCCATTATAAATCATCATCTGAAAATTTTCAAGTTAAATTCATCATAAAGATTAAAATTAAATTCTACAAGAGAAAAATGGTCCTTATTACATGTGTAAAAAATAGATGTATATTATTTTTTACAGAATACAATGAAATGGGGAGTTATTATTACTTGTCACTATTATGAGTCTGCCCCTTGGCCCTCTGTGCATGAATTCAATTAGTAGTTAGGTATTTAAATTCTGTTCAAATGCTTCAGGTAGACAAAGAGGATAAAATCATAATAAGGTCAATGAAAGTTGCCAGTTTCATTATAAAAATACTTTTGAAACTTAGCGGCATATTCAAAAGTTCTTCTGTGAAGGAATACACAAATGTCCTAGAATTGTTAATATTCATAAACAAGTGAGTTTATATTGTAAATCATGGATTTTTACCATTTTTCTATGATACCATTTTCTTTTGCATTTACTCAATTCTGGTTTTTCAGACATAGTGGTCCATATTTGGAAATAGAACTGAAAAAACCGAGTCAATTTATAAATCAAATGATCACTATCATCATCCAACCTTCAGATCTGCTATTAGCTGAACTTGTTTCTGATGAAGCCTTCTTACAGGTAAGTTTAACATCATAGACTGTTTGTCTCAATACAAGGTTAATTTTACTAATCTCTAAAACAATATCTTATTCTATTTCAGTCCTGTCTGCTGTATGATATTAATTCAGAACAAACAAGCAACAAAGACAAATTATTGGGCTATGTTGTACTAATGGTGTCTGTCATCGAGAAAATGCTTCAGAAAAGTGATGAAACATGCTTCAAATTCAAACACAGGGTTATTAAGTGCATCTTTGATGTTTTACCAAAGTGTGGGTTCACATGTGTTTTATCGTTCTTAAAAAGTATACTTAGACAAAAAAACAATCAAGAGACGCTATTAAAATATATGCGCATCGCATGAACCTACGTTCGGGTATTTTTTTGCGCAACATCAAATCACTCATAGATCAATCATAAAGTAACTCTTAAACTTATCTTTGTTGATTTATGCGTGTTTCGAACCACTTTAACAGACAATTTTTAGTGAGCTTCTCAATCCAATATGTAACTACTACTATTACTACAGCCTATTTGCGTCCCACTGCTGGGCACAGGCCTCCTCTCACCACGGGAGGGTTTGGGATATGGATTGGGGACTTCACACACATCTTTGAATTAATTCGCAGATGCGTGCAGGTTTCCTCACGATGTTTTCCTTCACCGAACAGCACAGTGGTTAATTCAAATTGAATTTCGCACATAAGTAAACTTAGAGGTGCGAGCCGGAATCGAACCCCCGACCCTCTGCATGAGAGGCGGTAGGTCGAACCACTAGGCCACCACGGCTTCCGTTGGTACGTACTTATTTACATGAACTTGTATCAAATAATAATTATATAAAACTGCTTGTAATATAGTAGGCTCCAGTAAATAGTAACTTGTAGAACATTATTGATATTTACTTGATTGGGTTATCATACCTGTTTCATTTCAGGCCATTCCTATCTAAGCTTAGGCCTCAAATTCAAATCCAAATCACAAGGGTCATACGGCTTGTATGAACATATCCTTGTTCACATCATTGCTATGGCATCCACCTTAAGCGCCGAAGAATATGCGTCATTAGAAGAGGTGATGTATGAAACCATATTAGGAACTGATTGTTGGAGTGCCGTGTTCGCTTCGGATCTGTGGGTTGCGTTATCTAGGTAAGAGAATAAATGTATTTTTTTTTAAAGCGTGTGTATGTTTTGGACGTGCTGTCGACAGAGTTTCAACCCGCATTGTCCAAGTGGACAATGCGGGTGCCCAAATTGGCCACTTCCCACAATGACCAGTCCCAAAAAGAACTGCCCACAATTACCACAACCCAAAATGACCAATTCCCAAAACGGTTACTTTTCGTAAAATTCTCTACACACACTGTGAAATGTGACTCGGTAATTAGGTTAAAGATGTGTAGGTAGGATAGGTTCGTTAGTTATCTACAAGGGCAAACCTCCTAGAAATAGGGGCCCCGCATAGCGGGGACTCGTCGACCCAGTCACATTCCAAGTCCCAAGTCGTTGCATATTCAACATTATTGTGGGAAGTGGTCATTGTGGGAAATGGTCATTCTGGGAAGTGGTCATTGTGGGAAGCGGACACGGGACATAATAGCATATGGTCAATTGGGAAGTGGACGAAACGGCCGACAGGCCTTCAACAAGACGCAGCGATAGGTCCTGTGAATCCGGTGGATACGACTGGCACAGGATTTTACTGTACAAAAACAATTTGTATAATTGACGGATATAATAAGTACCAGTCATTTAGTTCGTTATCGCGCATCTTTGTCCAAGAATAATACACACTAATAACGTACTAAGTATATGGAATCATTTTCTCAAACTACCTTCTTTACAGGAACAATCGCCAGTTACTCATCGAACAACTAGTTTTCTTATGTAAAACTTATGAAAAACTGGATAGCAATAGACTATTCCATCACTCGCCTCAAAAAGTGCACCTTACCTACACCATCGCTAGGTTATTCTACGCAATGAGGAATGAAGATAGAATAAAACTATACAATAGATATAATTTTGCTCTGTGGACTCCAGTACAAATAAAACTGTCTCCCATGGAGGTCCAACAGCAAGCTGTGGAAGATATTTATAGTAAAACCGTCGCTAAGTTTGAAAGGATTCTCTCTTCAGATATTCAGAGTGAAGAAATGAAGAAAATGGCAAGTGATTAAAGTGATGTCATTTTGAGACAAAATATAAATAATTTATTCAGCAAATAGGCGATTTTATACGTCGTTTACACAAATTTACTTAAGAATCCAGTATAAGTGCTCTATGTATACATATAATAAGAATATACTCGTACCTACATAGAGCACTTATCTAATTAGAATTACAACTTTAGAAAAATCGACTTTAATTAAGTGTCCTAGACATTGTAGTCTCTAAAGTGTCTTAAAGTTGTCATCATCATCATCATCATTTCAGCCGATAGACGTCCACTGGTGGACATAGGCCTCCCCCAAGGCGCGCCACTCAGACCGGTCCTGTGCCACTCGCATCCACCGCGTTCCCGCGACCTTTACAAGGTCGTCACTCCATCTTGTTGGAGGCCTACCGACAGCTCGTCTACCGGTTCGCGGACGCCACTCCAGGACTTTCTTGCCCCATCGGCCATCAGTCCTGCGAGCAATGTGCCCCGCCCACTGCCACTTAAGGTTCGCAATTCTTAAAGTTGTATAGTCTCTAAAATTGAGACTTGTTATATTACCATGGTATTTTCTCTAATACGTTAACGGTCCTTCGAACCGGATCAAATCAAGTAACAGTTTATTTAATACTTTCAGAGCTGCCTAATGAAGTCGGCATCTACATGCAGATTCGTAGCGAATGACGAAAACTTCGCTGATTACGTTATTAAAATTTGGATGAAGAGTTGTCCAAAAAACAGAATAGTGTTGAGGCAGGGTGAACTTGACACCGGCACTCTTTGGTATTTGGAGTATATAGAAGCATTAGTTGTCCTGACCAAAGCTATGAAAAGCCTTCTAAATGATCACGGCGCACTTGCTAAGGTAATTTATTCTGTTCCTGTTTATCAAGACTAATTAAATGGAAATTGAACTATTACAAATCTTGCTAGTTGTCGTTGTCAATCAGAAACCTCGTGTCATATGCCTCCTCCTACTACTACTACAGCCTATTTGCGTCCCACAGCTGGGCACAGGCCTCCTCTCATCACGAGAGGGTTTGGGCTATAGTCCCCACGCGGGCCAAGTGCGGATTGGGGATTTCACACACATCTTTGAATTACTTCGCAGATGCGTGCAGGTTTCCTCACGATGTTTTCCTTCGCCGAAAAGCTCAGTGGTCAATTTAAATTCAATTTCGCACATAAGTAAACTTAGAGGTGCGAGCCGGAATCGAATCCCCGACCCTCTGCATGAGAGGCGATAGGTCGGACCACTGGGCCACCACGGCTTTCATATGCTTGAATTCCACTTTTAGGAAATATTCGACACTGTTGATATTATTATTTACTTAAATTGCCATATTTTCACTATTTACTTACTTTCAGATTCTTCACGTGATCTCCAACATAGCAGAGCTCCGTAATACTGAATTGAACCTTATTTTACTGGATCTTCTATGCCTAATATCCCTTGAAGTCGGCAACGAAAACAGAAACCAATTAGACCCCATCATTTCGGCAACATACCGAAGTATATTACAAAGGAATGAGACCGAGGTCAACATCACACTATTCGGAACTCTCAGGAACTATAAAAATCACAGAAACTTCGATTATGTCGTCTCGCTAATATTTAGCTTGGACTATACTCTTCAAGAAACGTTTAGCTCATTTTTCCAAGACGCTGTTCCAACTAATATGGACCTCTGGAAACGCCATTTGATATCTGCAGATCATACTTATAAGCATAAATGCGTACGCCCACAAGTAATCGATATTAACAGTTCCGGATCTTCTAGAGATTATAAAGAAAACAGCAACAATTTTGATTTCGCCGACATAGACTCGTTGTTTGAAGGAGGGAGTGACTCCGAGCCAGCGAGCAAAAAAGCCAAACTAACAAATGAAAGCAAAATGGATGAAATCATCTCTCGTTTAGAAAAAGATTCTACTTCACTTTGCATTGTAAAAGAGAATGTGTTTAGTAAAGAAGACATTTCTAGAATACAGGCTGTGTGTGATCGATTGAAAAATATAATTGACTGAGTTGTTTTTTCTTCTGTTGCTCTGTTCTTTATTTATGTAAAACTAGCTTCTGCCCGCGACGTCGCCGCGTGGAATTCGGTTATCGCGTTCCCGCGGGAACGATGCGTTTTTCCGGGATAAAAAGTAGCCTATGTTCTTTCCCGGGACCCCAACTATCTCCATGCCAAATTTCATCTCAATCGGTCCAGCGGTTGAAGCGTGAAGAGGTAACGACAGACAGACAGAGTTACTTTCGTTAATTTATAATATGGCTATGGATTATAGACGTCAATAACCTATTGTATTTACGCGGGCAAATATCGACCATTATTCATAGCTTATTATTAACTGCATATTTCACTGAACTCGACATAACAAAGGTACTAAAACAGATAAGTATTAAAAATAAAACAAATGATATTTCACATTTATATTTATTGTTGTGTTAAAAAAATCTATACAAATAAGTGAAATATAATAATCATAACCATACATAAGAAACTTAAAATATTTAATTGATACTCGGAGGTAATAAGACCTTAGTTCACGTGTCAAATACATAGTATCAACTAACATCAGTCGCGCTTCATATGACTCGCTTCGGTCAGCAACGCTTGCACTCTGCAACAATACTTACTAGCCTAGTTAAACAAATCTAACACTCATATCCTTCAAATAGCTTAAACTACGAATCATATTGATCTTCTCCATAATAATTGTGATGGCGCCATTGTATAAGAAAATAAAAAAGTACTTGAAAAATTGGCTAACTAATAATACAATACAAATACAAATTTATAAATTATATCGCCCTATAAAGACAGACACTTGATTCTGTAAAGCGTTTTAGCCTAAAGCAAATTTTATACAGCTATAAAATCAATTAGAGCATTAAAATAAATTACGGAGGAGAGATAGGAAGTTTTAAAACACTTTCTAGTTAAATGGAAATCACATCGAAAACTGTTTAGTCACTACCTACTTTTTACCTAGATGCCTCAAACTGACCAATTTATAACCATTTTCATTTCTATTCACAAGGTGCTTTATCCACAGTGCAGTATGAAGTAGAATTATTTTGTGACTTAAAATGCAATTTCAGGCACCTCATTTGTAGGTAAATTATTAACAGTTATTTGTGCGACGGTTGCATTACATTTAAATATCCATTACCTCACTATTTTGTCACAATATTCGTATTGAATTGTAACTATTGCGGTCCAATTGGAATGGTAGGGTCAGTACAGTTCTAATACCAACTAATATCATATAAATAGTACACAATAATTAGAATCGTGATATTGTTAACAAACAATAAACTTGGCGGATATTGTAGTAAAGTCAAGATTTAAAGGTGTAAGATTTTTGCACTGTTTAAGTGATATTAGAATTGGGATCGTCAAATGTCCAATATTCAAGCTTACGTAAACAACTACTCGTGTTAAATGTTCTGAGGATGTCACGGTTTTCCCGCAAATTTAACGCTGTCACTACACACATTATCAAGCACCGGGATTCAACGAAAATATTGCACACACTTACTGATACATTTCAAACAAAATGTGCAGTAGTCAACGAATGTGGATTTTACGTCAGCCGTCCTCGTTAACGTTACGTAGTAACATATATTGTAAGTTATATCTAACACGTTAGGATACAAAACCTACACATTCAAAAATACTTATTTACTTAGGCCAATCAGCTTGCTTATAATAAATTAACAAGCTGAATACAAACAAATATAATCAGGTCGATATGCGCGGACTCGCAATGTGGCAACATTAACTTAACTTAAAGAGTCTTGGCACAAATAAAATATCAGTTTTTGATTATTTATATGATACAATATTTAAAATGAGACGTCGTACGGTGACGGTCGTTGAGCATAATGAAGGAGTTTATTATGACTATAATTCAATGCGTCATAAATGAATATCGAGACGTAACATAACATACACAGTTAAAATTAATTAAAAATCGTTTTTAAATTTGCATCAATCGCGTTTTAGACGGGCTTATCGCATTAAATTACATAAATTAATTCCTAATATCTAAATACCCTCAGAACAGTTAATATGTATATAAAATTCAGTTCTTTAATAGGATTATTTGGCATCTATCACCAATATCGATCTACTTTAAACATGGTATACGAAGGTGAAATACCTAATTGGTTAATGCGCCTCCAAACGTAAACCTTTACAAGACATGCGTCGAGCATGATATTTTATCTTCTCCCTGCCGAGCCTAATTTTCTTCCTAACGCACACGCGCCGATGCGCCGGCGCCGCCCTGCCCGCGCTCTCCGTGCGAACACGAAACCGATTTGTAGTTATTTACACACGAAATAGCCTCTTTCTAAACTCATCAAGGTTTCAAACTAAACCGATAAATGTCTTAAAGCCAGGAATGCACTGATTCGAAGTGTTCTTGAAGCGGAGAATCCTTTGCAAGTGAAGTGAATATGTTAAAATGGGGTAAGATACGAACTAGTGGGGCGCTCACGAAACGTGAATGTATGAACTAATAAAGCTAAGAAGCTCGAGTGATTTGATAAATTCAACAATGAAATCAATATATTTCCAAAAGCCTAACAATACCGACGTCCTACTGACTGGGTGTGATCGACACTCTGATAACTGTAAAGTTAACCTATGTAAGCTAAATATATTTAGGAAAAACCGTAAAAAGTCTAACTAAACTTATTACCGATCGAAGAGTATAGCACGACACAGTTAATATGGCCATAACAGACTCTTTGTCGGCAGCGTAGGTGCTCCGGCTTATTAGTTGTGTCGTGCGCTAATAGGGATGACGACAACTTTTTTTTCTTAGTCTATCGGGAAGATTATTGAAAAGTATTGGACACGTATTTTTTTCTTTTTTCACGTAATCAAACTTATACGGAGATATATTGAGTTGAAATGTCGCGTGACGTCATGGTTAGGTGCGATTTATACCTAACGGTGACGTGGTTAGCCCCCACTCTCCAACTTTAATGTAATATTTTTTTATTACCTGACTGACGGACTAATTAGAATTTCGATTTCTTATCCCTGTCGTCATCCCTATTATGTGTCTACGTCGTCTTATTGCCAACCCATTGTCGAACTTCACCTTGCAACTATAAGATTGCTCTGTCTGCACCACGTCCGTGGTATACATAAAATTCTCGTACTTTCGATCTCGAGACTAATCGTGTTTTTAATCGTATTCAATCAGGGTCCGTGTGAACGCTGCCGCGTGTCCTCGATCTTATACATCTGTCAATATCTACCTTCTGCGAGTAAAAAAATGGTAAATAGCTTATTTGGCGGCGACTCACAGCGTCCCCACCTTTGATATTTGCTACATCGACATTGACAGGTGTATAAAAATGAAGAGAACCCCTTTCGTGACAAACAACTACAAAGTAGCTTATGAAATTGTATACAAAACTGCACAAGCAACGTGTTATGTTGATTGTTGAAATCCAGCACATTACCATGGCCTTAAATGGGTTTAAAATTAGGTACACTAAAAAAAGGATGGCCAAGTGAAGTGTGAAATCCTATAGGTTCGAAATTAACATTTTATTTTATTTTATTAACACGAGTCTTGGTTGAGCAAACGGTTTAAGCCCGCTGGTAGTGTGCCGCTCTTACAAATACATACATAAAGGGGGGGTTATAATTGTAAATTCTGATTCGGTCGCTTAGGCAGAGGCGCGTTGGCTGCATCATTGCCCTTCCTTCGTGAACCACACTACTGAAGCCATAATTATACATTAAATTCATATACGGGAAAAGGTTCAGTTCGCTCAAAAAGTGCAGTACTATGAGAATTTATCAAATTCCCTGATACTTTGACATTTTTTCGTACCTACGCTTTTTTAAACAACGCGTTCATGAATCTATGAAAACCATTATTGTATTGATTATTGCTTAGTCTTAAGTTAACTTTTTCAATCGATTTTGATTTTTAGGAAAATAAAATAATACCAAGTTGACAGTTGCAAATCCGAATTTAAAACTAAAAGAACTCACAAATAGTAGCAGTTGACTTTATTTGATCATATTTTGAATTATTTCCTATCATAATGCAATATTTGGCTTCAGTATGAAATGGTTATCGAAGGCGATCTAGGCCCAAATTCACCAACAAACTTATAGTACGTCGTCTAGAGATCTTCAGATGTGCCCTGTCAAAACTAAGTTCCCGAGAATATCGACTTATCACTAATTTTATTGTATTTATCACCAGCAAGACTTAATGACTGATTTGACTGCATTAGAGATGTAAATACCTACAAAACAACAAGTTTTGCTCATCACATTATTAATATTACACTTTTGCGTATTGTATACAAAAGATCTGACCCTCAAGAATCAAAAACCAATTACATTTTTTTTCAACACAAATATAGAGATATGCTAAATTACATTTATTGCATTTTAATATTTAATTTAGCCATTTAGGTTTACATCTGATTCTCGGGAACTTTCGGTTGTCATCTCGTAACTATTAAAAAATCTTTCCATACTATTATTACAGCCTATTTAGTATCCGACTGCTAGCCAAAGGCCTCTTCTTTTTAATAGACATTGGAACCATTTTTAACGTCACAATCTCTAGCGGCGCCTATCGTTATCTATGTTCAAATTACGAATGGTTTCAACTACGAATGGTTACAATTTGACACGTCATCGAAAGCATGGAAGTAAGTATACTGGAACAATCAACACCTTGGTAATCTCCTTTCTTCTTCTTCTAAGTTGTGTTGCTATAAGTGAAAGATCAACTACGGCTTAAGGAAAATTTGAAGTACGTATTCTGATTGAAAAACGACCTTCGGGCTAACTCTGAGCTCAATTTTCATGCCGGTATTGATAATCGCTCCAGAAATACTCACTACTTCGGGCGCCAATGTAACGTATCCGTTCGCCACGGAATCATTCGTTGTTCGAACGTAGTCGTCGGTGGTGCCTACTGGTAGAGCGCGTTGTGCCGCGGCGCGTGGTGGCAGCGCGGGCGCGGGTGCTGCTGCACCTGCTGCAACTGCTGCATCTGCTGCATCTGCTGCAGCTGCAACTGCTGCAGCTGCAGTTGCTGCAACTGCTGCAGCGAAGGACTGCCGTGCAGCATCTGCAGCTCTGGCGGCATGTGGTAGAGCCCCGGTGGCTGTAACAAGTAGAAATAAGATAATTATACGCTTATTATGATTTGACGAAACTAAAAAATGGGATCTACGCGGGTCCATCCATTCATTGGAAAAAAACCATATGTTGTATGTTTAAAAAAAATATAGGTAATATCCAATCAAAGCTACTACCGAAACATAGGCATTTTTCTATACATAAACGATTTTACATTAGGTACATTAGATAGTTAATCTGCTTATTTACATAAATTGAATACCCAAGATTAGTTCAAGATAGAAGGAAATACAAATGCTATGCAAGCATTAAAAGGTAATTTGTGATGGTAAATATGTAGAATATAATTTACATCTAAATAATGAGTAAAGAGATGCACATTACAAACAACGTGCTGAATATATAATTCCTTGTTTTGTTACTATATAATTCAAACACGAGGCATATTTGTGAATCATGTGTTTCACGTAATTAGCACTATTATAGCGAAATCAGTATACTATTATAGTGAACTGTGTCTCATTTATGTAGTCTAGTTGTAAGGTTCAAGTAATTTCATGGGTATTGCGATACTACCATAGATAAATGATACTAGAAGAGTGGCAGAACCCATACGGTAGTGCGTGCTCCGAAACCCGGGTTAACACTAAATCGACATCTAGCGTCCAGTGGCTGCACCCCGATTACCCGACCGTTTAGCAGTTGCTACCGCTACTTGACGCTAAATGGCGAGCCGAACGCAAAGTGTATTTCTAAATAATTTACAACTAATATTATAACTAGAACTTTTTTTTAAATCCTCTTATTACACAGACTTCGGGTTGTAAGTTGTAAACTGTTAAGCAATAAAATATGCTTTGAGTTCGGCACGTCATCCAGCTTCAAGTAGCGGTATAGTCTATGTTCTTTCCCGGGACTACAATTATCTCCATACCAAATTTCATCCAAATCGGTCCAGCGGTTGAAGCGTGAAGAGGTAAAAGACAGACAAGAGTTACTTTCGCATTTATAATATTAGTATGGATATCATAAAAAGTGTAATTCCGGCGCCCGAACGCAGCGAGGGCGGACATTTAGAAGGTAGGGTCATAGGGTACTGACATGGTGCGCGTGCGCGTGTCGGTGGGGCGGCAGGGAAGGCCTGGCTCAGTAGGCGGACGCCTCCTTGTACTCCGAGTTGTCCATGGTGAAGAAGTCCTCGAGCTTCCACTGCAGGGTCTCGAAGGTAGGTCGCTTTAGAGGGTCCTGAAAACAAAAACGTATTAAATTAGATTTTTTTTTGTAGGCATAGACAAAAATATCTAGAAATGAAAAAAAAAGCGCAAAGAAAGAAACAGCTCAAAGTGCTTTGGATAAAATATTATACTGGGACGGCGTCAGTTACAAAAACAAATTATTTTCAATTCTAATTCTACTCTTTATTGAAAGAGCTTCTGACTTCTGCCCAAAATATTTCCTAGACCTGGCCTTCTATTTCGGATCTAAAACGTGACATGGGGAATATCACGTTTCAAAACCTCAATATTACTCAATTTCGTGATCGCTGAACTTATTTCATATCACCTCAGCTTCTCTCATTTTTGCCCTAGATGAGTTTTTTTGGTAGTTTTGTTCTCAGTAACTTATCAATTCAAAGATGTGTGTGAAGTCCTCAATCCGCACTGGGCCCGCGTGGGGTAGCCCGAACCCTCTCGTGGTGAGAGGAGACCTGTGCCCAGCAGTGGGACGCAAATAGACTGTAGTAGTAGCACTGTACCTTATGCCAGCACTCCAGCATGATCTCGTAGAGTGCCGCGGGGCAGTTCTGCGGGCACGGCATGCGGTAACCGTGCTCAACTTGATGCAGGACCTCCGCGTTCGTCATTCCTGCACAAAAACGATCAAAATCAAAGAGAACGATCAAAATACTGGCAATAGTTTCGGAGAAATTGGTAGACAACCGTCATCTGATTATGAATATTTTTTTGCGGTCCCAGTAATTTTGCATACATGAGTGTTGAATTTTCTGTAAGCATAGGCTAACTGGGGCTAAATTCGAAGTCTTAAATAGGGATAGGGAGATTCCCTATAGGATCGCTCACGCGTCACGGCTCTCAAGTTGAACTTTAAATCTAGCTGCTTAAAGTTCGGACGCAACGCGTAAGCGATCCTATAGGGAATCTCCCTGTCCCTATTCAAGACTTCGAATATAGCCGCTGGGGTAACATATCACATATGTAATTTATATTCATCACAAACCTAACATGGAATGAGCATAGCTAAATTATAGTTGTACATATAAGACGGATATTATTGTATGTGTTGTATTGTATAATGATAAATATAAATCTTATGATATAAGCTAGATAACATTTATAAGTAAATGTCATTCACATTGGCATTAGCATAGGAGTTGTTAGTCATAAAATGATAATGTGAAAATGTATTGAAATGTCAACTTGCAATTGCTCTATAGTACCTAAGTATTTTCTTTAGGTGTTCGAGAGATCATTTCACAAGGAAATTCTGAGAATGGGCAATTAGTTCAAACTGCAGTAAATGATTATACAGTTTTCTTTATTTTTGGCACGTGTATGCATCATTCTAGTGAGAATGTATGTTTTGAAGGTTAACCGTTGCGGTGGTGAAGTTAGAACGTGAGTATAGTCCCAACCCTCTCTTGAAGAGAGGCCTGTGCCCAGTAGTGGGATGTACGCCGTTGTCACTGTACCTGGGTAGGGTATTCGGCCGTAGGTGACGAGCTCCGTGAGCAGGATACCGAAGGACCAGACGTCCGATTTGATGGAGAACTTGCTGTAGTTAGCCGCCTCGGGCGCAGTCCACTTGATCGGGAACCGCGCCCCCACTCTCGCTTCATACTCGTCCTCCTGTCGAACAACGTTTAGTTTAGTACAGGTTTACAAAAAGCGCGTGGATTAAGCAAAAATAGACTCTGCGTCAACGGCTTAAGTGCTTCACCGCGCGCCTTCTAAATTGTGCCGTGCTGTAAGCGTTTTTTATTTCTTTTTCATTTTATTTATTAACGAGACTTTTTTCGCAGTGCGAATATGCCAGCCCCAACGGTACAAGATCACTTAAACTTACTGCCTTATCTTAATTAATTTACAAATGATTTAACGCATTCACTGCCACCGACGCATATGTGCGTTTTGCTGACTTTCCCGCAGTGCCTTGAACGCACATGTGCGTTGCAATGTTCCCTTAATGACAGATGTGGCACCTGACGAAAGTTCGTAAAACAGAAGTGGCAGTGAATGCATTAATACAAGGATATGGCCAATTTTGATGTAGGATCTCATAAAATGACGTTACATAATCCAACTTCGGTTAATTTCCCTCCCATACTTAATTCTAAGGCTTGGCGCTCTGCCGCGATCCGGGCACACTCCAGCAAATCGTGACACATCTTCCCTTCTATCACAAATTGTACAGTTCGGTGAATCGACGACTTTCATCATTTGTCCAAACCATTGATCTATTATAAGTAAGGATTCACAACCAGCCGGAGAAAAATGGGCCGACAAAACGGGTGCCCGAACAACTCGGGCGCCCGTTTGGCGCTCAGTAAATATGACACTTAAGTCTTATCTTATAGTGTTAGGTTTACTTTTGTATAAAATATTTATCTTGACACATATTATACCTCATTTATGCTAATGTGGCATTACTAGACGAATAAAATTAATACCGAGTGATTATTACATTTTAGATAAAAAAATATACCTAATACCAAATACGCTTCGGTTAAATGCACTCAGGTGAGGCAGAAGGTCAAATCAGAGCCTCCTTGAGACACAACATAATTAGCATGACATTCGGTTTTCACGTGAATATAGCTCGCCATTGTTGCTCTTAAGAAACGATGCGCGGTGTAAAATTTCCAATTTACATTTCACATTGTAAAAGTTGACACGTCTGGCACGTTTAATATACATGTTCTACCTCATATGTGTTACTCATACTACTACTCCAGCCTATTTGCGTCCCACTGCTGGGTAGGTACAAACCTCCTCTCACCACGCGGGCCCAGTGCGCATCTTTGAATTATTTCGCAGATGTGTGCAGGTTTCCTCACGATGTTTTCCTTCACCGAAAAGCTCGGTGGTAAATTCAAATTGAATTTCGCACATAAGTAAACTTAGAGGTGTGGGCCGGAATCGAACCCCCGACCCTCTGCATGAGAGGCGGTAGGTCGAACCACTATGCCACCACGGCTTATGTGTTAAGAAGAGAATGATTATTAAGAATAATATAAGACTGAGGAAAATGTTTGAAATTAATTGGTGTTTATAGTAGAGCAGTAACTTATGTAGCAAAGCAATAGAATCATTTAATTATCCTAAATTATCCATTATAATACCTATTTATAAAGGCAAACCTTTGTCGGTCTTTGTCCTTGCTTTTGCATGGATACAAATGTGCACCTATTCTTATGAATTTCCTAAGCCCTTCGTTTTTAGAAGATAAAGTATTCCGATGTTATGCAATGCATTGATGTTCAATGGTAAAAAAAACTAACCATAATGTGCATGTAATGTATCATTTTATGTAGTAAAGTAACGTATAACGGTGTGACTCAATCGTCACAAGTACTCCTTAGCCATAAAAATACAAAAGTAGACTAATTCACATAAGCCGGCACTACTACTACTACTGCTAAAGCCTATTTGCGTCCCACTGCTGGGCACAGGAGGGTTTCGACTATAGTCCCCACGGTGGGACGATTGGAGACTTCACACACATCTTTGAATTACTTAGCAGATGCGTGCAGGTTTCCTCACGATGTTTTCCTTCACCGAAAAGCGCAGTGGTCAATTCAAATTGAATTTCGCAAATAAGTAAACTTAGAGGTGCGAGCCGGAATCGAACCCCCGACCCTCAGCATGAGAGGCGGTAGGTCGAACCACTAGGCCACCACGGCTTCAAGCCGGCACGAATCACCTAAATTGTGTCGTAAAATTTTCTCACATGTAGAGAATAGGCTATTGGCTGCGAAGGATATTTCCTTTTCCTGTTTACCAATGGAAGAACAAAAAACGGGAAGAACCTAGAAGTTTCTGTAAATATGCAAAATTCAAGAGCATGCCGTGCAACTCAAATGGTCGGTTTTGTTCTATCGATTACACACTAATCATGGTTGTCATTTATTTTAACTGTAACGATGTAATGTAAGTAATAAAGTAGCACAGAACAAAGCTTTCAAGGCAGTTTGTCGAAATGTAAATTATTACCCGTGCATAGAATTCTGAACATTATTTCCAATCAATCATACAACAAAAGGAAAAAAGAGCGTGATAATAAAGCCAGGGATTCACTTCGGCGTTGAATCAGATTTAAAATTGTCTGGTCGAAATACGTCATATAGATCAGTTCTTGTTTGATATTACTCTTCTTCACATGCAGTCTACAGAAGTTTTACTTGCAGCCATAGTAACTCATATCGCGCTTGAATGGGTGTTAGCTTTGTTCTGTAAAGGCTCTAATTCTGGTTGTATTAAGGGGGTCTTAATAGTGTCCATAACTCAATAAGAAGTCTTACTAAGTCTTTACTTTGATCAGTCTAGCGAGTTCTTTCCAATGGGCCTAAATAGTCCTTAATAATTCTTAGTTTACCTTGATCACCCTAGCCAGACCGAAGTCCGCGATCTTGACGATATTAGCTTTAGTGACGTGACGAGCATAACTGATCAATCAATCCAAACCTGGTTCTTTCCTGTGGGCCTAAATACGGTGTACACCTTAATAAAAGTCTTTGTTTACCTTGATCAGTCTAGCGAGTCTTAAAGTCAGCGATCTTGACGATATTAGCTTTAGCGACGAGCACTAATTCAACTCCAGTTCTTTATAGTGGGCCTAAATAGTCTACAGTAGTACTACAGCTCTAATCTTAGTTTACCTTGATCAGCCTAGCGAGACCGAAGTCGGCGATCTTGACGATGTTGGCATCAGCGACGAGGACGTTTCTAGCCGCCAGGTCTCGGTGGATGTAGTTCTGGGACTCGAGGTACGCCATGCCGGCCGCTATCTGCGCCGCCATGTCGATCAGTTGCTGCAGCTTAAGACCGCGACCTTTGCCTGCACAAAGGTTAAATGTGTCAACTTGATCATCGCATTGGGCGAATGGAGTGATGCAACCTGCTGGTTAGAATCTCGTGAGGAACAATCTTTGCATGTTTTGTACTAGTATAATTATCCAATAATATGCCTATGAGTTTTAAATAAAAATAATATATTGTATAAGTTTTGAGGCCAAATATTTCCGATCCATAATAAGTGGACTATTATATTTTATAATGGATTAAACATGGCTATTAAACTCGCTATATTTTAAGGAGCTGAACATGACAATAATTACTCTATATCTACATAAAACGAATATCGGTTAAACTAAACGAGCCACTAAACTCGTATGATTTCTCTGACTGTATTATATTTTCATATAGCTGTTGCATAGATAATATCTTTTGTTCGAACATGGGCCACAATATTTGCTTTCACACAGACTCGGCCAATCTAGGAAATGCTAATATATACAGAATGTTATGTAAATTGTGCAATCCGTCGAGACGTAAGAGTAGCACAAGAAACGCTGTCACATTTATATTTGAGGACTGAAAGCACGCGATTATTTTTATGGCAAAATTTCCTACGAAACAACAGAAGAACAAGTCAATAGTTTTACTATTTTAAAGCAGAAAATCAGAACAAAATTTTCAAGTGAACCTTGGCCTTGACAGAGATGATGTGAACTTGTGTGAGATGACTGATGATTATTCGCCTTTCATCGCACATAAGAAAGATATAAACATTGTCATGTCATAGCTGTCCTCGTAACAAATGGTCGTATCGTATGCTTCTTTTATGGGTTTTAGAGTAGAACAATGACAATGTTTACAAACAGAAATGCATTAGTTCTAATCGAGATAGGAGATGAGTTTTCAATATTGATCAAGTTTGCCGAAAATTTACCTTGTAAATAGTCGAGCAGAGATCCGTTCTTCATTAGCTCGGTGATGATGTAGATGGGTTCCTCGAGGGTGCAGACGGCATAGAGCTGGATAAGTTTGCTATGACGTAGCTTCTTCATGATCTGAGCCTCAGCCAGGAAGTCTTTAGGGTCCATAGTGCCGGACTTCAGGGTTTTGATGGCGACGGGAGTGGTGTTGTTCCAGAGACCCTCCCACACCTCGCCGAACTGTCCATGGCCGAGTTTACGGACGAACTTCAGGGAGGACCTATCGATCTCCCATTGATCGCGTGTTCTATGCGAGAGCCCTTCTGTCACGGGTTTTTCAACCTGCAAGCAAAGATTTTTCGCATGATACAGTCGTCCCTTTACTTTTTTCAAAGGAAACTTAATAAAGTGACGCATATGAAAGTTAGTAACATAAAACAATAGCTCGTACATGCAGTAATCTCTTAAGGCGGTTCATAGACCCAGCTCAGCCGTCACTGTCACTCGTGGGACGAGTGAAAGAGAAAGCGCTACGCACAGAATGCCCGATTTAGTTACTTTTTAACACGTTTTAATTTCTATAAAAATACCGTCTAAAAAAATGGCATTTATAAAGCTGTCGATGTATGCATATAATATGGATATTTTTTGTGTTATAATTAGTTTTACACTGTTTGATATAATAAACTGGAGTAAAGTTGGATTAGCGGTTCGAGTTAGAGGTTACTTTGGAATTAAATTGTATCGAGCGAAGTTTCGTGAAACGTGTATCGAAAGCTGTCAATGTAAGGATGATATAATCAAATATAACATATGTTTTTTTCATATTTTTAACTTTTAACATGTCTTAGAAAAGTATGATCTTAAATGAGCAATTTGACGATGCTGGGTCAGGGAAGGGCCTTAAGAAGAGTATTGACGTCAAATCACTTAGAAATAAACATTTGAATTATATAAACCCTAGTGTTGTCTTTATTAGAGCGTAATTGATTTTGACGAATGGCTGTATTGTGACGACGGGTAGGATTCCGCGAGACATGAGCGGAGGCTCCGCGGCAAGCGGTCTCGGGAGCAACATGAGCTAGGTAATTTTAATTCACGCCGCGTTGTAACGTGAAACGCGCAGCGACCGCGACGGTTCGTCCGTCCGTCACGCTTCACTCGACTCAACGCGCTAGACAGTTTATCGATGTGTGAAACATGGATTTACTCGACAGTTGACCAAATTTGTTTTGGTTAGATTGACTCGCGGTAAATGACTCAAATTCTCAATGAAGCCTGCACCGACGGTTTTGATAGACGTAGGAATGTTTTGAGTTGCTCTTAGAAACAAATGCATATACAAAAATACAAAAGTAACGTGGTTGACGTAATCCGAGTTGCATAAAGTGCGATTTGTTATTCAATATATCATATTGAACCTAGCCTTTGGAAATGTCGGAGTTGAATGTTTAGCGCATCGCTTGTCTCGTCCGCAATAGAGACCCGATAGAGTCAGTCTGATCTTTAAATTCGAGTGATTTTTGTGACGACTGTTTCACATTTAGCATTTCGATCAGGTTATTTTTTTATGCATAAGAAAACATTTAAATGTTTTTAATTTGACTAACTAAACAGACCCGTCTTTAAATAAAATTACTTAGTATTGTTGAAAAGTTAAATATAGTGAACAATAGAGTTCGTTATATGCGTCAATTGATTATCATTATCATAATATTGCATTTAAATTGTACGAAACAAAATACATAATTGTAATTGTTTTGTAGTTGACGTTATCGGCATAGTTTAATTTGATAAAGGACCGGTAGCTTGTAAAAATATATACTTTACGACCAAATTTTTAGGAAATTATATCTAGCAGTACCTGGGCGACCGAGCTTCGCTCGGTGGAAAATAGCTAAAAATGGGGTTGGAAAATAAATAAATAGATTTGTCGTCCCCAACAACCTCTACGGTCCAAATTTGGTCCAAATCGTTAGAGCCGTTTCTGAGATCGCTTGTATAAATAAATAATAATATTTACTAGAGAAATATTTGCCATTCATATTTATCAAACTACACGAAGTTGTTTTGGTGTTCCAGAAATAAATGAATGACACGAAACACATGTTTAACTGACTCATTAGACTAAACACATCATTATGAACACGTACTTGATTAAGTTAAGTTATATAATTCTTACATTGCAATGGATGAAACAAACAATGCAATATAGGTAATAAGCCGCTGGTCGCAAAAATCTTTAATAGCTAGCTCGATCAAGCTATAACCGCTTTGAAAGGAACGTTTCACGTCATCTTTAATACTTAATTAAATGCCTAAACATTTTCCGTATAAATAGCAGCTGAATCACATTATTTACTTGGAAAAGTAATTAAGAGAATAGGTTTTTACGTATAAACATACATAGCTTTAGGCCATTTGTGGTAATTATAAGCAATTATACGGTTATTAATAGGCGAATGATACGGCTCCTGCGGTTAAAGAGCATTTCCTTAATTGGTCCATATATTGACGGAAGATGCAGGTTCTCCCACTTTATGTCATAATATATTTATAGCCAATAATATCTAAATTAAACGCCGAGACGACTTGACAGACGTCAGTGTGAAATGTATTACTTAAACAATATGAAAGTTAGCCGCACCCACCTGTTTATCACCTACACATTACGAATCTAAATGCATAATATGCAGGTGACTCATTATGTACGTTCAAACTAACTATCCAATCAATGAAAAGCACAGTAGCTGCTATAGTTTTCTTTAATTGCCATTAATCTAGATTCTAGACTAAAATAATCGTAAACATTTCGGTGTGATATTATGAAGAACAAACCAATAGGTATGTCAAACTGCAGACGATATCAAAATACGTCTTCAAGTGTTATTTGTAGTGGTGTTGACAAAGAAAGAAAGAATTGTAGACAATACCATTTACAAAAGACTAGTATTGTCGAGTTGCGTTGCGCAGACGCAGCGCGCGTGACGAAAGCGGGGCCATCGCGGCCTTGCGACTCTGGAAACTGGAGCGATATGCCAAATATTCTGCACAATTTACGTAATAATCAATGTTATGTAGGCGACTATTAATAAACTGATATTACTATAAGAAGGGTCATTATGTAAACGATTCGGAAAGCTCGGTTGTAAGCCATTGTTGACACATCAAGTATTTCATACGTGTTACGTCCGAATGTCAGAATGGTTGCTTGCTTGGGTGGACCAGTCGGACCCGAAAGCTAAGTGTCGAGGACATTAGTTCGAGAATAGGATTTCTATCAAGAACAAGGTCGCGAAGGCCGTCTCGATGTCAGCGGGGCGGAGACAGGCACGTAGGTTTTCGTTGTTGGCTCCAGCGATTAACAAAAAAAATGTTAATAGATTAACTCATCAGATGATCATTAATTCGCGACGATACTCAGCCGCAAAAACCACTAGCATACCGTTGCATAAAATAGAAAACCCTTTTGGTTTTTTTTTGAATGGGTAATTAACCGGATGGCCATTAATGGTCGCGACGAATACGCAGTTAAGTGTAATACCTGAATCTGTTAGGGACACGGAAAAAGTCGATTGCACAACATTCTGTGAACACAGGCTAATTAGGAAGGAATTCATAAAGATTGGTGTAATCGGTGTGACGCTGACGTTTATTGTGCTGGAATTCGCACGTGTCATTAATGTCAAGAATAATGCACGTAGGGAAAAAGTTCAAGGAGTCGGTATTGACTAATCGATAACAACCCGAGCTTAGTAAAGTCATGTATACGATATTCTAGGAATGCGATTTGCAACCGATGCCAGGAATAATGCAAGGTCGAGGAAAAAAAGTCAAGTCGCGAGTCAAATATCAAAGAGGTCCTTCGGTGAATTTAAAGAATCCCAGCGCTCGTATACGCCGGCCATATTTCTCACGACGTACAAAGGTGCCCATCGAACACCGTAAATTTTATGATCGTCCCGATATTGAATTTCGCAATTTATGCGCTTTCGTAAAATCATTTTAAGAAGAATTTGTTCATGACGCTGATGCAGCCTTGTATTGTCAACACAATTATGTTATGACATTGATTATATGGATATAAAGTAAAAATTAAAATTTGACAGGTTTACTGACCTTCGTCTAGGTCTGTAAATGAACGATGGTAGTGATTGGATTCGTTTATGTTTCTAAAGGACAAGGCATTTTATTCGGGTTTTTATGACTTGCGTAGGTACTTTGGTACCAAGAATTCAAGAAGCGAGAATCAATCCAGACTTTCGAGTGAATGACGGGAAGTCGCGACCTCGACGCTACTCAGGCATAAGTACTTAATTTACGAAATACGTTTTAAGAAGTTTATGCACGTACGTGTTGATCGCAAATTTACTTAGAACAAAATCGATCATATCATTTAGGTACTAACATGTCGTCTCCATACTACTTGTACTGTCAACACTAGAATCAGGCGTCCTTACTATAATGCTCTACCAGTTAGAGGTCGTATCAAGATGTTTGGAGCTCGGTATGCTACATTGAGCTGTAAAAGAGGGAGTAGAACTTCTGAGAGTTCCCGTCCTCGGCGTCATTGCTGTAATGCTTGTTAGTTTATCGAGATGCTTGAGCTTAGTATTTTACTTTGAGTTGTGATCTTGTGGTCATGGGCAAAGACGTGTACTTTACCAAAACGTCGAATTGTGTATAGGTACAGCGACTATCTTGTTGTCATTGGAGTTGCTGTTGCTTTTGCTTCGTTGGCCGGATACACATCAGCCCTTGTACGCCTACTGAACTCCATCCAAGACATTGTTGAGCGATAACGTAGAGTGTGATGTTTGGTCTTAGTATAAAACGAGTTCTATGTTGTCGGAGAGAGATGAGGGCTACTAACCTGCACGCAAGGCTTGTTGAGCGAGACGCAGAGTCCATCGGCGTCCTTGCTGTAGTGCTCGACTAGCTCCTGTAGAGTCCGGAAGGTGGTGCGCCGGGCGATGAAGAACCCGCCCTCGTCGAGCTGTCTGATGCGGTAGTGTTTGACCGTGTCGCCGTCGCGGACTGGAACAAGCGAAGGAATCTATGAAAATAATCACAAACCATGTAATAAAGTACTACACAACAAATGCTAGTACTTCGCGTGCCATAACTCAGACTCCGCTCAGTCGCACTCGGGCTGTTCAAGCTACAGTAGCTTAGTCACTTAAATAGAAGATTAAAGAATCGATTACTGATCGGCCCCATTGAATTAGTCCAACGCGGCGGTAGTATCTATTTCCGATTACTAAATTGTCTAATAGGCGTCAGAGAAACCGGCACGCTTGGTTTTCATACTATTGAAGGAGCTTGTTTCTTCTAGTTATCTAGTTCAATAATATTTCAATAAAATATTGTATGGGGAACATATTGAGAGATAGCAAGGGGTTTAGGGACAATTTTCCCCAAAAGAATCCCCGGTTCGCAACGAGCCCGCTTGAGAACTAGCCCAAAACCTCCCGTGATGATAACCAGCCTGGAGCCAGCAGTGGGAATACCTAAATGACGTCAAATAGGTGTGTATATATATGGCATGGAAGACGTATTGGAGAGTTGTCCTATTCCTATCCCGTTCTTCAACTTACACTATTTGAAGATAACATTTCTGTATAGAGTGCTCGGTTCGACGATCATATTTTGACCTGATCCGTCCTTCAAATGTGGTCAATGTAACTCATAATAAAATGTTAATTTTAAATGCCTCTAGAAATAAACTGTTAATCGAGACAATAATTGTCGATTGCAACGTCTACATTTTTACGCCGAGATAAGAGTTGCGTAACATGCAATAAATCACAGAGACGTTAAACGTCGATATCTACAATGTAGAAAACACTTCATAGTTGAACTATCTTAGGAATGCGTCTATTATGAAACCTCCAATGCGACGATGCAGGCCCCATGAATCATCTGCGAGCAATATTCTCCTCCAACTGGTTCAGTTGGCTTGTTGCGGGCATATCATTATAGCCCGTACCAAACGGTACTATAAACAAAACATGTTTCGCATTTCGAACGAAAAAGTTTACTGCAAGTGATTAAAATTTTACTGCCTATTTTTACTGCTGATTACTATGAACCAAGTGAACCATAGATTTATGCCATTATTAATGAAACTACCTACTGTAGATATCTTTATTATAGGAATATAGGACAAATGATATTAGACTTGTTTAAAGCTTCAACCACAACACATAATTTCACAATATTACCCGCAAACAATATCATCTAGTGAGACGTACGAATCCGGGGTCACTCTACCAAAACACTGTCGGTAGGAAAAACCTCCGATACGAAGTAAAAAAAAAAAAGAAAATAAATACAAAGTATAAGCAAAACATTGTATGTACAATTCTGTTAACAATCAATACGTATTAGAGCGTATCGATAATTCTTAAGGTAACCTTAAGCCTGTATGTAATTTGATCGTTATTGGTTTGAACTTGCGTATGTAATACGTTCATATCCCGGAAGATACGTACCGATACAATCGGCGGCCGGCTTTATCGTGTAAATATCAACTTTTCTTCTTTATTAACCCCCGTCAAAAAAGGAGGTGTGTTTGACGTGCATGTGTATGTGGCTTAGAAGTCCATGTTGCAAACTCCTCTCATTTTGTCACCTGGCAAACCGGACAGTATAACAACAGGAAATAGTTGATCGACCCATTTAACGAAAAACCAGTTCAGCGGTTTCAAAAACATCGGCCATTTTCTGATGTCGTCGATGAGTCTTTTCTTTATATTTCAATCTAGTGAAAAGGAAAACATATACCTAATTCCATGACTTGAGAAATAGATTCAAACATTTCAATTTCAGTAAAAAACGCTCTCGGAACATTCGGTACAATTTTCTGAGAACACGTGTCAAGTGAATTTACTCAGCTGGTTTGGTCAACCTTACTTTCGTTTACTGAGAAAGGCTGAGGAAACTTATGCGGGTCCCATTGTCAAAGATATTATTTAATGTTATGTGACTAGATATTATCTGCGCGGTGTCAGAATACCTGAATACCGTGACATCAGCAGCATTTAAAAATACTAGAATTATGTAAATAATATTACCTAAGTGACCTCACACTTGAAAGATAAATAAGAAAATTAAATATACAGGGTGTCCCAAAAGTAACACGTCACAGTGACACCGGAGGTAGGTCAGCCTAAGTGGTACCGAACCAACCTAACATGACCTCAGTAAAAGTTGCTTGGTTTTCGAGATATCGCCAATTTTCAACTTTTTCAGAATTTTCCCGTTTTTTACATGTTGTGTGGCAACATTTGCTCAGACAGCCCTTGTGCTTGGGTTTTTTTCATTTGTACTTTATCAGCAATAGTCCAGGAAGATGATACAAGTGTTATTTGGTCGATAATAAATGTAAAACGCGAAAAATTCCTGAATAAAACTTGAATTTAACTGTAGGAAAAACATTAATTGCGTCTTTGCCACACTACCGTGAAAAAAAAGTACTAGAAACTAAATGAGCAAGTGACTTTAGGAACATGTGTATGTTATGCTGATTCTAAAATGGTATCACACATGAATCTTAATGCAGTAATCTAGGAAGGAATTTCCAATAACCCATGAAAGGGCATGCAGGTAACGAACAGAATTGATTGTTACCTCATAACCACTTTAATAAACTGACAAAAGAGTCAATCCATTCCCTTTCTTTTGAAAGATGATAAAGTGGGAGGGGCCCAGGTAAAAATCCAAACGTGCGTCATTGCTGTTATTAGCAAACGACATCCTTCAAATAGGATTATCTCCCTTTATTATTAATACGTACACCTCTTTCGCTCTAGTTCATTAGTCAAATAACAAAAAGGTCAGGTATCAAAGGCGATAAGGTACGTAGTTTTTACTTGGCAGCTACTGTTTGTGACCACGTGGCCTTTCATGGGTTATTGGAAATTCCTCCCTAGATTACTGCATTAAGATTCATGTGTGATACCATTTTAGAATCAGCATAACATACGCATGTTCCTAAAGTCACTTGCTCATTTAGTTTCTAGTAATTTTTTTTCCACGGTAGGGTGTCAAAGACGCAATGAATGTTTTTCCGACAGTTAAATTCAAGTTTTATCCAGGAATTTACCGCGTTTTACATTTATTATCGACCAAATAACACTTGTATCATCTTACTGGACTATTCCTGATAAAGTACAAATAAAAAAACCCAAGCACAAGGGCTGTCTGAGCAAATGTTGCCACATAACATGTTAAAAAATGGGAAAATTCTAAAAAAGTTGAAAATTGGCGATATCTCGAAAACCAAGCAACTTTTACTGAGGTCATGTTAGGTTGGTTCGGTACCACTTAGGCTGACCTACCTCCGGTGTCACTGTGACGTGTTACTTTTGGGACCTTTTGTTACCTGTATGTAGGTATACATATTATAACAGCGCTACATTTCCCTGACAACAATCTGATCCGCATTCAACCGGTTCTTTGCGAATTTTTCGACGGTGCAGTGTCAAGATAACGAAGTGGAATATTGAATCAAGTTGCAATGAGGTATAAAGGAATTAACTAGGCTTTTTATAAATTTCTCTTATCGACAGATCACGTTGATCTAAATAGATTTCTTAATTTCTGATTAACCAGACATGTTTAAGCTTTTAATACTATTGGACTTAGAACAAGTTCTTGATTATTTTTCTTTAGTTAGGTACCTAGTGTATAGCTTGGCAAAAAGAGTAAATAGCGGTGACAGGTGGCAGTATACGGTTAAACTGTGTTCGTTTGTGTACTGTTTCAAATGTTCCTTATACTGTGTCTTTTTTTCAATAAAAGTGCATAAAGACATTGCTTGTTTCACAAATCTTCTAAATTTCGAGCCGTCTGCATGTAACTTTCAGTATTCTTCAAGTACCTAATTTGATTTTATTTTCAAAGGCTTTTGCAAAATTCTTGTTTCAGATATCTGAATTGCGAGAGTGGCCACCCCATTTCTTTCATACTCTTTTTTACCAATCTGTAGGTCAGTGTAGTGGGTTTGATTTTCATATTAACAAAGTAATGTAAATGATAACATCACTCTCAAAATGTTTGATGTATTTTTGTGAGAAGAAAGAAAAAACAAGTCCCTCTCTCACAAAAATACATACTTACGTATCAACAACACAATAACAGAAAAGGCGTAATAATTTGTTGTGTAATTTGTTTCAATGATAGGTTGATTACCTTAGCGAACGTTTGTTTTGAGAACAGTTTAAAGACAAAAGTCTGCAAATGCCAGCCAGCTGTTCGATAATCGATAAGAACGGAAGACGTCTAGAAGCAAATGTATTTCACTGTCAAAAACATATAAAATGTCTTTATTCTAGACACAGGTGTTAAGGATCGGACGTGTTTTTCAGTGTCTACATGCAGCTGCAGAAGCAGAAAGAAGAACTAAGTTAAAATTACGGCTGTACGGGAGAAAAAATATCCAACTCACGCTCTTGACGTCTAAGAAAAGCAGTAGGTTTTTTGTGCAATTGACTATTCCTCACATTCTTTGCTGCCGACTGACTGCCATATTACAAAAAATCAGGAGTTTTTGTTGCAATTTACGTATTTCCGATGCTCTATTTTGATAACAAGTGTATAGCTCAAGTTGTTATTTAGATTCATGTCGAATATGTCGATAGCATCACAAGGTAAAGGTACACTAATACTCAGTGCAGACGGCGCTGAAAAAATGAAAGTAGGTATTTCTACTTTATGCTACTTAGGTACCCCTATTACGGCGCTGACAAGAACTAAATTGGCTTTCTTTAAACATTATTTAAACGAAAACTATTTGATTTTGTAAGGCGAGTAAAATATATGTTAATATTCATTATGCACTTAAAAAACTTGCTGTTTCATAAATAGGATTTCACACAATCACCAAAGTTGCGTCTTCTAGTCCTATTTAAACGGTTCTATATGTTTAGTTTCCTAACACAAATGTCTATAATTAAATACACCATTCTATCATACTCATCCTAAAGAGTTTGCAGATTTATATTGTTCATGCAATGCGGGATATTTTCAAATCTTAATTTTTCTGATTTTCTACGTATAATGCCCACATGCCGCGGTCGTGCTTTTCGCTCCCTCCAATGCAAACAGATATTCTCCGCTGAGACAGTTGCCTGCTTCGATTGCTCAAGGTCATTAGCTTTTGTGAACGTCTTAAGTATGTATTACAAAAAACTACATTTTGGAGTAGGAAATTCCTTCTCGCGAGCGAATGACGTAGTAACTAATTAATGAGCCATGCCAGTTTCATTCAACGTTCAGTAGATATTTGGTCGAGTGTGACAAAGTCTGCGTGTAAGCTTTAAATCCTACAATTCGCGTGTGACGTCAACGGGCGACTATACATACATACATACAACCAGACAATGTCTTTGTCACGTCTGAAGCCTGTTCGTCAATGTCGCTTTGCATCACATCACAAGAACTGGCGCACACTCTGCCTCGAATTACAATTACAACGTAACATTAACGTATTTACATAAATAGCTTGACTACTTACTTAGGTAATATTAATAAAACTAGGATAGTATCGGATGTAGAGTTCAAAATTTTAATGTCGTAATTTTTTTTTCAGGACTATACTTTTTTAAATACATATTTTGCACTATGAGAAAGAAAAAGGTATTTGGTTTACTGTTTACAGTAGGTAAGTACACACATATTAGCAACGCGTCATTCAATAATGATGAGGTTATCGCATATCTAAGGACTGTTGAAAAATGACAATTATCTTTCTATAAATGCAGCCAGTGGTCAGATACCGCTAGGCTGTTCGTTCAGTCTCTTTCTTTGTTCCCACGGCGCCCATTCCAAGTCTTAGAAAAACTTTCAACCGGTTTAGCATTGGAATAGAACCTCCGAGACGATGAACACGTTCCAATAGGGCGCCTGGTTAGAACCATTAAGACAGCTTTAAATAGACTGGCTTGCTTAGACGACAGTTTTTATGCGGCAAAAGTAACGTTAACTCCTATAAGGACGATAACCACTTTATTTTATCTGAAGATTCTACAATCATCTCATTATAATATGTATGGCGTGCAATTATATGGTTCCAGTGTAAATTAGTGAGTGTGATGTTTGTAATTTACGATTTCCAAGTATTGAAATAGGTACTCTGTCACAATGGCGCTACCGCTGTGTGTGTGTGTCTCTGTGTGTGTGTGTGTGTAAGGTACTCCGCTGTCGTGTCTGTCTCTATGAGAGAGCTTTTATTATAATAATTCTATAAATAACAACATAACGGTGAAAATACCTGATAGGGAGAAATCATTGTGCCGGCTCTCCGAGTCGCGGATGAGGAAGGCGCCGTGCTCATTCTCTGGAAGCAGCAGCTTCTTCTCAGCTTCGATTCGCTTTATTTTGCGGAAGTACCATCTGCAACAATAAGACAATGTTTCAAATCTGTAAGCGTATTACTTGAATAATATGCGGTGACAAATTGGTAACCGAGTAGATAAGGCCCGTAGCAGGATGGACCAATGCCTTATGACTCAACATAGCGTGAATAACTGTGTTGTGCATTCAATCGGCGTATAGGTACGTTCCCTGTGAGACGAAAGGACTAAGTTATTGTAGTCCCCGCCTTCAGTACGAGACCTGACACGAACAATGCATCATAATTCGTCACCCCGGAGAATTCATTACCATTTCGCTTGAATGATAAAATGAGATTTTTATTCAACTAACGTTTTTTGTCTGCGGCGATGTGCTCAAATTTAATCCCACAAAATAAATTACATTCCTATAAAATTTCGCTGTGGGGTTGACGCACTTTTTTAACGCAAACCACAAACAAGTATTATTAATTTGACAAACGACTGAAAATACTTTAAAACATAATTGCAGCGTTCCTTAAAAGCATTAGAAAAATGGGAGCGTCAAAATATTTGAGAAGATTATTCAAGGGTAGTTCATGTTCACCATATATCAGGTATTAATTAAGCTTGACAGTTAGCAGAAAACTGATTCACGACCTTCTAGACTTCCCAAAATAATGACGTGACGTCAAAAGGTTAAGTCGAGTCTACGCAAATACATTCTAAGAATTGTAGTAACGAAAAAGAGTCTCATTTAGTTTGTCTCGTTCGTATCCTCAATTACATGTTTTGTCTGTTCATGTATGGGAATAAAAAAGGTGGACAAAATGGCGGGCGGCGTGTGTGACGCAGTTTTCAGGAGTCGAAGGAGATCACCGTGCAATTAAGGTTGATCAAGATACGCCGGCTTCGTGCCGATAACTACATATCTACTGGTCATTGATTATAATTGCACGTTGGTTTATTCCACCCGATGAGCCCCTGGTTTGTAATTAAAACGTGATGTGATGATCAAGAGTATATTGGGATGCATTACAATACTTGAAACACTTGCACAAGAAAAATTCCAAGTAAAGGTAATGATAACAAAATTGGACCCTTACATAAATAAATTGGATCCCAAATTGAATAAAAACTTGTAGGAACGATTTTGATAATAAACAGTTAGGTACATAATGAAAATGAGAATATTAACATTTTATAATATGAAGTCAAGGTATTACGATAGGCGGAGTGGACCTCTGAAATATTCTAAGTGAGAGTTAACTATAAATAGCGTTGTACCTATCCTTTAATGTATTAATAGGTAAAACGAGAACGAAACCACGGCGCGTAATACATACTTTGTATTTAAGTAATGTAATATGAATTTACGATCAATGTCAGAGGAACTATAAAATGGCTGTAAAAAGGGCGTATAGCTATAAATACCCACGGGAAGGCCTCGTCACGCGCTGAGGGCATCCTTAGGGCCTTAGAGCGGTCACCGCTTGACACTATTGAAGGCCCGTCTGCGACAGACAGGCATACAGAATCGGATTAGACAGGACACATCCTAATGAGACAGACGCAACTTGTGTGATTTTTTCAATGGAACTCCTCCTTTACGAGCTGACAAATACAGATTCTTCGTTACTTGTGATTAGTAAAAGCTTTTGCGGAAAAAATCAGTCGATTTCTTCTATTTACCTAATGGCTACGCATATTTTATTTTTACTTTTATTTTATTTGGAGAACAAACAGAGATACATTAACACCTTATGTCATATGCTTACTTCATTTTAAAGGAAATTATAAATCCTTAAAAAAACTCACAAATACATTTCAATAATATCAACATGATGCAAAACGATATAAAAAAAGTGCATTTTATAATCAATCTACCCTGTTAGTAATTGATCAAAGATTTTGAGAATCTTTATAAATTTAATAGATCTCTAATCTAAGTGATCACATTAATATGTAAGTGGAGTGGAAGCTGCACCCAAGAGAAAAGTTCAACGACTTAAAATATTTAACAGTAAATGAGCGATAAGATTGGTTCCACCCAGCGGTTGTATGATTTCTAAAGTCGTAATCGATTAGCCAATAACAACAAAAAAAAAATACAAGTTGACTAACTCCAAAGTAAGGCTACTTGCAGTGTTCTGTTTAAATAAGCTAAACTTGGTCAGTCATCCGGTTAGAGACAATGACGGTTTAAATGAAAAAGAAATAAATGATTAACTAGGTGACCATAAAGTAAGAATTGAATTTAGGCCTGTGAAGTTTCAATATGAATAGAGAGCACGAGACGGTAATCGACCAATATTTACTGAGCGTCCGAACGAGACAGATGTGACGACCTTGACCCGCTTACACCTTGAGAGAAATTGTCATCGACACGATTCACGGTACAGATACTATTACCGATTGAGTTTCCAATAAGGGTCCCATAGTTATGAGAGACATTAAGGTAAATTTTTACCACAATCGGGGCGAACTCGAGACCGAGTTCAAACTGGATTTAAAATTTACACGGATAAAGGTAATATCAAACGTCAATCAGCTCTTAAGTAGGTACTTAGATTCGTCAATCAATAGTTGGTGTGAGATACTTGAAATCATTTCGGAACTTAAGTTCCGATGGAATCTACCACCAAGATACATCAGGAAGTAGAGAAGACGCGGATGAAAACATCGTAGATAACCACGTTACATTGTCAATAACAGCAAACCGTACTAACCAAATATGGGTTGAGTCTGAGCTCTTATCTAAACACGATATTTTGTCGCTGTTATTTATTCTACTGTTTCAATTGCAGATTTTCGAAAGTTCAAATAGCATTGTGCAAACACGACTGGTTTCATTGTCTAGACTAAGAAAAGGCGAGTAAAAGTGTCAGGCTTAGTAAAGTAACAGTTTTGTGTGTTAAAGTTGTGTGTCCAGAGCGGAGTAAATTTCTAAGCATACAAGGATTTGAATTGCGAAAAAGTATCTAAACGGCAATAGTTGAGACGTTGTGGGAGGTTGTAGCTATTCATATAATGCCAATAAATATGGAAGCAAGCGCCCACGTTTAAAATATTTTTAGCAGACTGGTTCTGAAGTTAGGTAATCCGTGTCATCCCGTCATCAAGCCCTTTGACCCGCGACTGGCGCCAACAAAGGTACCTCCTATCTAACTAAATTAATTCTTGACTTTCGCTGGAATGTGTTATAAAGCCATGCGATAGACACGAGTTAGCCGGGGTCGTTGAACATCGCGTGCGGGTGGACGAACTGTTTTTTCGCCAAGCTAGTCCTGGTCGGTCCAGGCTGGCCACGGGTTAATCTAATTATAGGCTCTCGCTGGCTCTCCATAATTCTGAACCATGCCTTGCCAGGTTGCATTATATCTAAAGAATACATTTAAAGGGTTTTAAAGGAGGTGATTAATCCCAGTTAATGTTTAAAAGAGCTAACGATAGAAAGGTGGAGACTTCTGTTAAGGAGATTTGCGTAAGTATTGACCAGTGACTATCATTATGTTTTCGCTCCTTAATAGCCATTAACAGAAACATAATAATTGTGTGTGAAGTCTAATTCAGGTACCTATAGTCCGTAATTAGAATTAAAACTTATACCTGATAATGCACATAAGAAAATAATGTTAGTTATTTCATATCGCTTTAGGTACTATAATACGACCGGATTGGTCTAGTTGGTAGTGACCTTGGCTTCTGTTCCGACGGTCGCGGGTTCAAATCCCGCCAGAGGCAAACTTTGTGTGATGAGCACAAATGTTTGTACTCGAGTCATGCATGTTTAGTATTTATATGTATTTCTCTATATAAGCATTTGTATCGTTGTCTAGCACCCATAATACAAGCGTTGCTGATTTTGGGGCTAGGTCAATATGTGCGAAATGTTCCAAGATATTTATATATAAAAAAAAATAAAAAAAAAAAAAAAAAAAAAATGCGCAGTCTCAAGTGATGATCCAAGATATGTTTAACCCATCATTGCCCTCAGCACACTGCTCTACACGTGCGCCTGGGCAATCAGCTACGAACAAGGATCTAATAGCCAATGCGTGCTGTTTCTCACAATACCTCCTGCAATTGCATGTGCATTTGCCATCAAGCACTTTAAATTTAAAACGTGAGAATATACTTTTTATCAATAGCTGTTAAAGTAAAAACTTCTCTCTATAATGAGTCACTTAATTGTAACTTTGCTATAGAAATTTACGTGTTTAATGAGGTCAATTTAATTACCGTGACAGTAATGAAAAGGGAACTCGCAAATTAATTTCAGTTTAGAAAATAGGAAAGAGCTAAGTCGGTCGATGGCAAACATTGACAGAAATTGTGTACTGTAGAGAAAGGATTATGAATAAAAATCGGAAACTATGAAGTTTGAACCGTGTACGTGTCCGAGCTAAAAACCCCATTGAACATAATAAGGCGAACGGTATTTTCGTACAGCGCAAGGTTCGTCCGTTATTTGCAGCGACAAGGTAACAGGTAAGGATAACTATTGGCAACGCCAATTCCTGTTACAATTCTACCGTGAAGAATTCATTCGATTAAGAAAGAATATCAATGTATCGAAAATAATAAGGATTGGTAGTAGAAACATCGCTCCAAACCACCGACCAAGTTAGTGTCAGTGCAATCCTTCCACTTCCAGGTTCTGATTGAAGAAATGAAGAGGAAAAACTGCAGAGAGTGATTCTTATTTTGCAAATTTGTGTGAGCTGGTGTTGAAATATGTCAGCAATGTCAAACTATGTCATCTAGAGTTAGAACTCGCACCACGTTTTAAGAATAACTCATACAAATTGCGACATAGACTGAATTTTCAATAAGGACTTCCATTCCGCACAAAGATGACGATGACACAGCCAATGTGCCTACGTAGGTATTCGTTCCGTGTAGGCATTTACGATGACAGAGTTAGAAAGGTAGTTTTCAATATTTTGTAGAGGTTAAAAGCGAGATGTATTGTTTTCGGTTTCTAACCTCTTTGTTTTTAGGTCTTTTTGTTGTTTTAATATTTTTTTGACCTAAATTTATTTAACGCGATGTACATCATCATCGAGGTACAACATCATCTTGTGATGAGTTGATTAGTGAGTTACACTTGAAGGCTTGACGAGACAAGACTTGGTATACTTCTATACCTATTTATAAAACAAGAAACTGACCAATGATCGATCAGCGCACAACCGCAACTAATAGTCGTAGAAAGCTGAAATTTGGAAAGTCAGAGTAGGTTTCTTGGGGAGTGTACGGTAGCGTTAAAAGAATTTCCCGAAATTTCTACGGGAATGGGAAAAAATAAACCTACGTGAGTTAAGGCGGGAGACGGCGAGTGCGTTATAAAATAACTATCTTTTTGAACAACTCAGGCCGGGAAGCTCTACCGTAAGTAAACACCAATGTTGTAGATAAATATCGTTATAAAAAATTCGCTACATAAGGAAACTGCGATTAAGACGGAACATTTGGCAATCCGGCAGTACAATCCGATACTAATAGCGAGGTCTACAATAAGTCGTTAAGTATTATTGCCGCCTGTTGTTCCGCTAAGGGCACGATGATGCGAAACGCAAAACTGCCAGGAGGTACTGCGAAAACAACGATGATGAGCACGATTCGAATTAATTTCCGTTCGAATGATGCGAACGAACAGTCGTTGAATAATAGGTCTTCCAAAGTTAATTGAAATCCTATTGAAGGCGTTGGCGTCTATATACCTACCTACAATCTCGAATATTACGTACCTGACCGCGCTACGTCAAGTTTTAGGTAGGTACCCGAGCTGCACATATGAGTTCATCTACACACTAAAACTAGACTGAATTGTAAAAACAACATCTCGAAAAATGACCTACCAAAAGACATTTAACGGAACGAAACGAGTAGCTTCGTAAATATTCGTAATATCAATAGACAAAATGTAACTCACTATCGGGATCGGCACACGGCGGCCAATGATTCACTCTCCATCTCCGGGTGAAACAAATGACGGTAAGGGCGAGTTGCGCGCCGGCTAGATTCATGCGGGTGATTCCGTGGCCATTCTGTATGTAGTACTATTAAATATTCTGTACTATTGGATAAATTTTAGCAGTGTTATCGGTACAATTCTCAAAAAGGGCCTACGAAAACATCCGCAAGTGCAACTATAATCGCGTGGGCGAGCGGGAGGCGGCCTCCTTGCTCATAAAAAGTAAAAACAAATCATAAAACCTGTTGTATTGTTCGCGAGAGACTTTGCTTCCACGATGTGATAAGAACAATGCATTTTTTTCATAGATTTTCTAACACGTGTCTCATAGACAATGAAATATTAGGTGTTTGAATGATGATTTTTCATTCAATCATTTAACATTCAATCAACATATAAATAATAATGAAGTCAATTTCTATCTCATTAGACGAAAAACACGAGGATCGTTTTGGGTCTTAACTTAATAATAGTCATTTGGTTATAATTATTTCAGTGAGTAAGTAGATATATTAGCATTATATAGCTGATGCACACTGATGATTCGGATACCTAAGACGTTTAATGATCTCCGGTTTTACGGCAAAAATAAAATAAATCACACACTAATAGTAAAATTACATAAGCTAAGCTATGTATTGCAACAAAACGAAAAAAACATGTTCACTAATGTAATCTCTCTAGACAAAAATGCCAGTGCAAAAGCTTGGAAGGCACGAAACGGAACCTAAATTATTGCGCTCGCGCAGTGAAAGTGAACCAAAGTAATTGACGCTATTAGACAATTTGTGATTATTTTCATTTTCTATTAACATTCCAACACTAACTTTCAGTCAACAGAAGTCGATGAATACCTCTAAGACTATTTTTCGGATATATTTTCTTTTTATATACTCAAAAACTTCGACATTTACATACGCAAGACTGAGTTTGTGTTCATTTTCTGCTTCGGTGTCCGAGTCTTCGTGCATGCTTGTGGCTAGCACGAACCGGTAAGGGCGAGGCGGCATCGCGATTGTTCATTTCTTTTACTGTACTGTTATTATATTACATTTCACCGTTATTTAATAAATCACAAGCATTACTACACAATCCACGTTTGGTCAACTCATTATAGCGATCCGTAGCTGAATTATATACTGTCACTTTAAAAGTAATTGTTAAAAATTCAAGTTATTGCTTTTTTTTTCATGCGTCAAGCGTCAGACGTTGTCAGACGCCAGTAGGTACTTGTTATGATTTTTGAAATATCACATCGATGCTACGCTTCACTCGTAAGTATGTTATTTGGTGATATACAATTAGCTGCTGATATGGGATGGAGATCTACAGTTAGATTATCCTTATCTACGATAATACGTAACGCTTTACTTCAGGTGGGTGACCGACTCGTAAATTGTACTTAATAGGTACCATAGGTACTAAAACGATTAACATCGGCGTAAAATGTATTAAATTAATAGAACACTTCGTGTATACGAGTATAACTATTACGCAATGACGGATGTAGGTTTATTTCTCATATCATGTCACTCATAAATGGTTGAAAGTCGGGTAATCACGGGAAGAACCAATTGGTAAACGTGCGAATCACATGTGAGATTTAAAAAAGTTTTGCAAAAAAAAAACAGGAAACCATGAAACAAGCAAATAATTGATGTGACTACGTTTGTTATAACATTTAGAACAATAGCCATGTTGACGAACATTGAGCACAACACTTGTGTTTTCAGAACAGTGGCCTTATACGCAAAATTTGCAGGTGGTAGGTAATTTGCTGTAGGTAAATGAGCTTATTAATGAATAGACGTGTACATTTAATTTACACAGCCTGTGTCGTATGTGTAACATTTACCCTTGTTTGTTAAAGGACGCGGTCGAAGAAAAACACACTTTGTAAGTAGGGCAACCCCCAAGGTTGGTAGTTCTCAGTGAAATCGACGGTAGCGCATCCGTTTCATTTGCTTCACTAGGCAATAATACATGAACTAACCAATTCAAATATGAATTACGTACACAACAATTATAATAAAAATAAGTTGTATGGAAAACGAACAGCAGTCGATCTTATTAGGAATGCAAAAAAATATTAAATTTAGTTTGTTTATAATGAATAGTGTCGTGTCGTTTAAATCAACCTTGATGTACGAATTTAATCAAAGGCCGAAATTTACGATGTTTGTTTTGAGTACGTTGTTGCAGGAAGTGGCAGAGATGACAAACAAAAGAAGCTTCAAAAATTCAAATCACAAACGCTTCCGATCAGCCGGCAGTTTGGGCCTCACCTTCGTCACTTCCTGAGCCGGTTGCCGGCAAGCGGGAGGAAGACGGCCGGTGCAGCGACCGACCGCGCCGCTAGCCTTGGGTGCGAGCTCCCTGCATTCTAATCAGACGGCCTTGCGGAAGCGCGTGCTTCGGTCCTGCTCTCGTAACATGGCTCAATTGATGTCTTATCAGCGAACTCAATAAAATACTCCACATATCAGCTTCTACACACGTACTATCTTGGATGCTATGCAGATTTACTTGGAATTTATTTAAATTGTCGATTTATGAGAAAATAAAATGGATACTGCTATATCGGTGATGATGATGATATCGGTGAGCGATGATAGTTTCCAATAGAGTTAAGGGAAGCGAATTAGAAATTTAAATAAAGTTCAAACATGGAGCCAGTCGAAGTTATTGTGAAATTATTAACACGCAGCCGAGGTTTGCCACGGGTCGTCAGATGGTAACCTGTTCCACTAGCTGAACGGGTTAACATCACAGTAAGTAGATAAGTGAGCTTGTTGCACGGGCACGCATCGATCAGAACAAACAACTTTGCAAGTCCAACCAAATACTATCCTTTCACGCTACCTACAATAGAGCACTATGTGATGTGAGTTTCTATTTACACCGTTGCTTTAAATGGTGGTGTGATTTAGGGCACTGACTGATCATGCGCTGTCATAATTTGCGACTAAATGAGATAAATATATCAACAATACTCACGGCATGGCATTTAGCTTCATATAGGTGTCCAGAGGAATCGTCTCCGAGTTTTTGTGATTAGCATTTGTTCCCGACAACCGTCTTGCAGTTCTCATCCAGCTACCTCTTTGTCTTCTAAACCCTTTATCACTTTTAAGTACTTGAAGATGGCGTTTTACTATATCGTGCCATTTGGATTTTACAGTAGCGGGAGAATCGCTGGCTGCATCTTCCTTACAGATTTGCAGTCCGTCACTAAATCTTCGCATATTTTGAAGATAAATTTCATTCGATTTTGGTGGCAGGCTTTTTCTTCTTTCGTCAGTGATAATTCCAGGTTCGTGAGAATTCTGTTCTGCTATCCATTTCGATATGAAATCATTTTTATCACAGTCATGCGATATCACTGGCTCTTCTTTGGGTGTCGGGGGTATCCAGTCTAAACTAACCCACTGACTAGATTTCGGTTTTGATTTAAATATCACATCTACCTCATCGTCGCAATCCGAAGAGCCGATCGAACATACAGAAGTTTTTTTACGAGGAAATCTAGAACGGATAGGTTTGAAAACTGGCGACAGATCTGCATTAACACAATCTTCTTTTGAATCGTCTTTTTTAACATCCTGCAAACTCTTTACACATTCAATGTTCACATAAGAGTTTTCGGAGCACGAAGAGTCAACACTAAACCTTGGAGTACTTCTATTTAAAGCGGGCTTAGACCTAATTATTATTTCTTCACAGCAATTCTCCACAATTCCACCGCCTGTCTCGCGCTCATTTGTTAAAGAAATTCGCCTTTCATTGGAAATTTCATTTTCCATTTCTATAATTCTAGCCATACTAGGAAAAGTGCTATCTTTTTCTATCTCAATTATTCTAGTTACCCTCTGGGAATTTTCTCTATCCACATCGGCGTGATTTGTTATTGCTGAGAATGAATGGTCGTCATCCAATCTGATTATTCTCGTTATTCTTTGTAAACTTTCATTGTCTCCATCGGTACATACCGGTGAAGTTACAGAGTCATTTTCGAATTCGATGATTCTCGTAATCCTTTGACAAGTTTCTTTCTCAGATTCAGTTTCTATTGTGGTGGTGTTAAAATCATCTAGGTCGATAATTCTGGTTATTCGCTGAGGGTGATTTTCAGTTTTCTGTTCTTTCAGATGATAAGAAGATTTGAAACATTCTTTATCACCATCTGGACTACTGTCTTTAAATTCTAACATATTGGTAGTAGAGCTAAAAAATGAGGACTTCATATCAAGTTCCAAGTACCTTTTTGTTACTGTAGGTGACACATTCTGATCAGATGGTGTTACCTTTTCTTCTAAAGAGTTACAACGGCTCTTTGCCTTTTGTAGTGCACTTTCAGAAAGAAACACGCAAGGAACTTCAACCTGCATTGACATTTTCCTTCTGCGTGTAGTATCTTCTTTCTCTTGGTTGATATTATTGTCTACATCTTCTGGCACCGCTGTATGAGGTAAAATAATGGGCGTCCCGGCGACCATACGCAAAAAGTCAGTAACGGCCGCAATATGCGCGCCGGTGACAGCCCCTTGAAGTTTTACACCAGATACCTGGTGAGGCACAAGTTGATTATCCCGGACACACCACACCACGGGCAGAGCCCCTTCTGACACCATCGTGTCAACCGTCAATGTTTTTATTAATTTTTAATACTTGAGTTTCGCATAAATATTTTACTGATCCATCTATAAGTCAAAGGCACTTGATAGAGTTCGATAACTAGCGCATTTCCGGACTGCGACCTACACATCGAAAACAAAACAAATACAAGCCAAACATGTAAGTTTGTTGTTCGTAGGGCGGCATAACGCGAACGCGGCGCGGTGTAGGCGGTAAGGCGCGCGAGCGTGCGCGTCCGGCGGAGGTCGCGAGAGATAAGCGGTGAGAGTCGCACGCGCAGCGGAGCCCCCCGCGGTGCGCCCCGCCAGCGCCGGCGCACCGCGCTCCGAGGACCATACATTAACACCTCATCTCATCCAATGCACTCCTAATGAGAATTATGTAACGGTATATTTATTTCAGCAAAGATAGAGACACCACACGACAAATACGGTTGCTTTTGCGATTGATTTAAAAACGAGCGCTATAGTCTAATTACAACTACTACTGAAAATTGCTTTTAATTAAGTGCTTCATCAATCGCGTAAATTACTTGGGCTTTACTAGCACTTAAGTTTCATTTGCTTGATGATGTAACAAATCCGAAGTATAATTTGTAAAACATTCGACAATCGCGACGTCTTGCTTTGCAATTCATTGTTGGCAATTTAGATTCTTCGCTCAACACTGCTTTTGAACAAGTACAGTTTGTTTCTCTTGATTTTATTCTACTCAATTTAGCTCTGTGCGAATGAAATGCAACAGACAGGCTGGAATGATTCTTAGTTTATCTTATAACATATCAGGTTATTCTGTCTGATACAGTTAGCTTGCTTTGTGCTGGTGCTGACCCTTTTCGCGTCAAGGTAGTCAGTCCATCACCTGTCCGTAAAGCTACATCATAAGCATCGCAAGTCTTTGTGCCTTTGTATGTCGAGTCTAGTATGAAATAGGGAATACTTAAGACATTTAAGAGTATGCATAGATTATGTATATGATATGATTATTATTGTAGAAATAACCAGGAACACAAAACACTTTATCCTTATCACGTGTATCTTTAATTGCGCTTCGGTGGAAGACTTGTACCTAGGATAGGACCGCCAAGCTTGAATAACTGTATTATAAGTAAAATAATTAGCATTTTAGAATGCTAAAATATCAACTGGTTTAGTTTTAGACTACAATTTTAAAAACTCTGTTTTTGTACTCTCATGTAAAAAGCAGTTCGAGCATTTTATCTATTTATACTTATTAAGTTTTGAGAACTAGTTTCAATAATATCAAGAAGTTTATGGTCTGGTAATTACATCAGGTGGTTAGCGTCGGTTTATGTGCTATGCTACCTGCTTTGAAAATACAACACATTATATATTTCTATAAATTTCTTGGGTCTACTCGTCAGTAGCGTTCTAGTGAAAATCAGCACCCACCCGTCACCCAGCCCTCTGCACTGCACCATACTGGTTTCTTATCCAATTCTTTTTCTCCTCGAGTTGCCCAATTTTGGAACGATCTCCCCTTGAAAATCAGACCAGCTACTAGCTTAGGTACGTATTTGTGTTTAAGAAGCAAGTTTGTGCGTTTACAACTTTATATGTTAGCAGAATTGATCATCTTGGTACTCACTTGTCTATATATATAAAGCAAGAAACTGACTGACTTACTGACTGACTGATCGATCAACGCAGAGCCGAAACTACTGGTCGCACAGAGCTGAAATTTGGCATGCAGGTTCGTTGGGAAACGTAAGGGAGCACTAAGAGAGGATTTTTGGAAATTACCCCTTTAAGGGGGTAAAAAGGGGGTTGAAAGTTTGTATGAAACTTCTATACCGCTAGATCTGGTAACATTAAATTTAGCAAAAAGGGTTCCTTTACTACGTATGTGAGCACTAAGAAAGGATTTTTGGAAATTCCCCCATAAGGGGGTAAAATGGGGGTTGAAAGTTTGTATGAAACTTCTAAACCACTAAGCTTAAAAACGTGAAACTTGGCAGAGATGTTCCTTTTATAACATAAATGAACGTCAATAAAAGATTTTTGGAAATTCATCCCTTAAGAGGGTAAAACGGGGGTTGAAAGTTTGTATGAAACTTCTAAACCGCTAGACCTATAAACATGAAATTCGGCAAAAAGGTTTCTTTTATGACATAAATGAGCACCTACGGAGGATATTTGGAAAGTGCCCCCTTATAGGGGTAAAAAGGGGGTTAAAAGTTTGTAAGTAATGTAACTTATAAACCACTGAATGAAACATGAAATTTAGGAAAAAGGTTTCTTTTATGACATGAATGAGCTCTAACAGATATTTTTTGGAAAATGCCCTTTCTTAGGGGTAAAAAGGGGGTTAAAAGTTTGTATGTATCTTTTAAACTACTAAGCCTAGAAAAATGAACTTCGAAAGATAAGTTTCACTTTATGTTTGCCATTAACACCATGCAATTTAAATGAAAATATCTTAGGAGTTAACGAAAAGAAAATGAATTCAGCGCTAACTTAGCTGATTTGCAGCGGCCTTGTGGTGCTGACATGCACGAGATGCGATGCTTATTACGACCAGTAGTTTTTCAATACGAGTTCAATATGAGTGGCGCGCACAATGAGTTCCGGGGCAGGAAACCGGCTACATATTAAGTTCGGTTTACACGGGTTCAGTGTTTATCCCGGAAGAACGCCTAGATCCCGCGGGAACGCTATAACCGAATTCCACGCGGGCAAAAAGCTAGTTTTATATATGGCGTCTTTCTATGTATGTGTAATCATGTATGTATTTATACACGGTGGGTCAGAAAATATGGCAAATAATTAACCCACCGTATCGGCTATCGATTCTATAGTTATTTGTGCAACAAGAGAGCAAAATTGTTTTTTGCTTCGAGTGCCATATTTGAGTCCTGAGCTAGCGAAAGATTCTATAGTTGAATCACGAGCGTTTAGCGAGTGATTCTAGTTTAGAATCTTGAGCTTAGCGAAGGACTCAAAGGCACGAAAAGTAAAATAAATTGCTCTCGAGTAGCACATACAATTTTTCACCTCAGTAGCGAGAGAGAACACATAAAAGGTACTTGCAAAGAATACCTACTTACATCACGAAAAATATGAAATAACATTTCTTCTTCACTCGTTTCACTCAAATTATTACTTGAATTTCATGTTTTAAAAGAATTACTTTAATAGCTGTCGAAAATTAAGAAGAAAGACATGATTTGACATGAAAGAATGGCGGAAATTTCCTAAACGTATGTTCGGAAACTAGTACAATGATAAATTTCGAATTTCGAAAAGAAAAAGCGCGGGAACTATTTAACAACATTTTAAGAAGTTTTTAATGCGTTTTGTTTTTAAGTAGGTACTTTTATTTGTTCATTCTTCGTATCTTAATGAATAATTTTGATCTAGAATAGTACATTGATTACATTAAACTAAAACATCCCAAGTAACACTAAGAGTTAATTTTGAGTGCTATAAGGGTGGTATTATGGCGGTCACTAACTCTAACAGTGTTAGAAGAGCGCTAGAATAGGTGGTATATCGGCGCTATAAGCCGATATAGCACCGATATAGCGCCATTTTGGCATAACTTTTTAGCGCCTTAAGTGCTATAATAGCGCTATAACAGTGTTAGTGGCCACTATCAAGCGCTACAATGGCGCTACAAAAGCGGTCACTAACTCTTAAAGTGCTACAACGGCGCTACAATAGCAACCACTAACACTTAAAGCGCTACAATGGCGCTACAAAAGCGGTCACTAACTCTTAAAGCGATACAATACTCCATAATTAAAGCTTAAAGTGGCAGAGTTGCGGTACTATCGCTCTTAGTGCTAGAGTGGCGCTACAATAGCTACTACTAACACTTAAAGCTCTACAACGGCGCTACAACAGCGATTACTAGCTCTGAAAGCGATACAATACTCCAAAATGAACGCCTTAAACTCTTAAAGTGGCGATATATACATAAGGTTATATCGAAGAATATTTTAGTTTGACAGCTTATAGTTTTGTTGCATTTGTAAAGTGTCTTGTGATAATTTAATGGCTGAAAGTGAAGTTAAATTAAGGTACTTTACATTTCGTGAGTGAGCTTGTGATTCCACAGGAAATCAATTGCGCAGGTAAGTTTACTGTGAAATACTATACATATTATTATCAAATTCTGAAAGGGCTTTCATTTTAGTGGCTTTTTGCAGAATCATAACAAATGTATTGGTGTAGAGCATTGTTACAAATATGTAAATATCCGATAAAAATAAGTTTAATGATTCATTTTCTTTATAAAAGAACATCGGCATTCCGTGTCTATGCTATATACTTAAACATTTAACAATTTTATAGGTCATTTGTAATGTTTTGTGTGTAATGTAGATCATTTTATTTATTTATTACTTCAATAGAAATGGCGGACCTGTATGGGCCGCCAAATGAGTGGCTTTTAACTCCTATACCTGCACAAAGGCGCTATAACTCACTCATGGCTCTACAACAGTTCCAGAAATCTCTCTTGTAGCACCCAAAGTGATATAATTGAGTTTTATATCACTTTAAGCGCTATATAAGTATTTTTAACTCCAAAAGAGTTCGCTAGCACTCTTCTACAACTAAAGCTCTTCTTTAGAGCTTAGGGTGGTAATAATCACTATAGCCTGTAAGGCAGCAGGCTTCAGCTGTATAATAGCGATAACAGACGCTCTTCTATCGCTGTTATAGACCTGAAGGAGTTAGTAGACACCACTATAGCACTGTTAGGGTTAAAAGCACGAAATTATATCCTTTATAGAACTTAAAGAGTTATATCATGCTAAAAGCGATAGCACTAACTGCGTAACCTGCACAAGAGTGATTGTAGTCGCTGTTATACGAGTTTAAGCTTATTATAACTCTCTTATAGACCCTTTTTACGCTCTTTAGTGGTAGTAAACTCTATTAAGCCTTTTGTATCGCTGTAACAGTTAATGGTGGCTATTGTAGCACCCTTGTAGCACCTGAGGCTATAAAATAAGCTCTATATGTCGCTAATGTGTTACTTGGGATGACACTGTGGCTGCATGGCTTAAGCCTTTGCCTTTGCCTGATAGGATTGCCTTATGGGATAAAGGGATTTAAAAAAAACAAATTAAAAAAATACTTTGTCTCACTAAGTGAAACAAACACGATTTTTCTCACTGATTTCTGACAGCAAAGTCTACTTGTTCGAGCTGCTGAGGTGAAAAGTATATTGTATAGGTCTTTAATTTTTTTTGAGTCGGTAAAAAAAAAATTTGTATACGGGATTGGTTGTGTGAGCGACGCCCGAATCCTATACAAATTTTTTTTTTACCAACTCAAAAAAAATTAAAGACCTATACAATATACTTAGAATCGCTAGCCGATACGGTGGGTTAATTATTTGCCATATTTTCTGACCCACCGTGTATACTTGTGTGTACAACTGTACATTTATGTTTATTACCTTTTTTATATAAGTAGATTTGTGCATTGCTTAGTGTTTTTTTTTTGTAACACCACAGCAATTTCTGTTGCGCCTAAAGATTTGACTGGTAGAGAATGCCTTATGGTCTTAAGTTCGCCTTACCGCCGTCTTAAGTTATGGATTAGTTTTTTAACAATGTGCAATAAAGTTTAAATAAAAATGAATATATCACAATCGGATTAACTATGGAAAGATTTTTACTAAAAATAACACACACAACGTTCAGGATAATTTAAAGTTATCCTTAAGATGCGTAAAAACGAGTCTTATACGGGGTCAAGCAAATCGTTGACGACATTTTACCCACAGAATCAGCTATCGACTCTAAACATGTTTTGTAGTTTATTTTGAGTGGGTTAAAAAAAAAGTATGGGTTTCAGGTATTGCTCACACCATTAATCCCATACTGGGCAATACGAATTGTCATTTTACTATCTCGAAAAAAACTAAAAAACTAAAAAACATGCTTATAATTGATAACTGATTCTGTGGGTAAAATATTGTAACAACGTTTTGCTTGACCCTATATATAAACGACCACTGTGGCACACCAACATGGTACGTAGGCATGTTTGAATATGATATTTTCTAAAATATCATTTTCGCTTTAATAGTCCACTAAAATAATACAGTATTTAAAATATTAGGTTATCCTTTTTCCAAAGCTGACTCCACTCTTAGTCATATCTATTACCTATAATACAATTGCGAACGAAACACGCTAGTTTCAAACTTCTACCAATAGTATTATGATTGTGGGCTCTTGTTTCCGACATGGCATATGATATGACATATAATATGTGACGGTACGCCTATTCTCAGATGCTGATGCTGGTTTCCATATCCTGGCGATGGTGGTTATGTAAACTACTTTGGTACTGGCGGAATGCAAAGCACTGATGATATTCGAGTTTGACCATAGATAGCTGTCAACCGTCTAACGAACGTCACGGTGGGGATTGTCATTTGTAATTGTGGAAGAACAGTTCAAACTCTATCCACAAGGTTACTCCAGTCCAGGCATCTCGTGTTTTGCAGATTCCAGCCCGTTCCCAGCACGCCCATACAAGGTACGATGAAAGGCTCCTAAAGATGTAGATCCCGGCCGTGTGTCGACTATACTATATGTATGTTGAGTCTTTGTACGTAAATCTAGTATTAGCATGTGCCTAAACATCGATATGCGCAAATGCCGCTGAACAGTTAGGCCAGGCGCCGGCGCGGGTTGCGATGCGGCGAACGTATCGGGGACACTCATCAGGCGTTAATTACTGCTCGCGTGGGTCACAACACTCACAAGCTTGACGTACATTCTTCAATTTTGTTGCACACTGCACTCCACTTCTTACATTTGTTTCCGCTTTCTTTTTCGCGGAATGCTTTTAGTTTGTTCTCGGTAATTGAATTGATTCTCCGATACAATCCAGTTTCGTGTTTGAAGCGAACTTTATTTTGGATAAAAATAATGTATCAGTAGGAGATGACTAAGAATTACATCAAATACAAATATCAATTTGAATATCGATCAAACAATCGACAGTTTAAAATCAATTTAAAGACAGTTCCAATCAAATTTCAATTAATAGCTTCCACTTCCTAAAAATAAACGTTTGCCTTCGCAGTGACGAGATTTGAATCATTTGAATGATTAGACTTATGATTTGGGAAAATTTCAAGTTCATATTTGTTAAGTACACGGTATGACGTGAACGAATGACCTCTGATTATGATAACAAACTCTCGCCTCGGTTCGAAGAATTACTTTCGGCTGTGGGTATTTTGGTAGGGGCGTTGCTACAGGAAAATAAATAACAATCAGAAATGTAACCGTGCAGGTTGATAAAAGTAGAAGCATCTTTACCATAAGATAGAAAATGTTCATGAGTTTTGAGTGTTGTTAGAAGGGTTGGCGGAAGTTGTTTTCTTTTTCGATAAAAGCGTGTCTATCAAAAGTGATTGGCACGCCATTTGAGATGCTGTTGGCCATTTATGAGATTTCATAAAAAATAAGTTCAGTGTTCATCCGGTAAACAAGGTCGACACCAATTCGGATTTAAGACCATAAGTTTAATTCTATATACTTACTGCCTGTCCCTTACGCCATTACTATTGCAAAGGTTAACTACGCTATGTAACGTATAGTTAGAGAAGAATTTTACAGCACCCAAAATATTACATTAATTTCTACATCCTTGCATGATTTGACCCTTCCAAATTCTGCAAGATAAACACGTTTTAAACCTTTATTTGTACTTACTCGCTATCGTTCGTTGGCTTTGTTCGTTTTTGATCACGACCGAAAAACGAGATACAATTTGAGGCATTTGGCAAGCAACGAGACGAGGAACTTAATCAGAGGTGTCCTTTTTGACAACCCATTTTAATTTTAATTTCATTTAATTCACATTGTATTATTAATATTTCTTTCAAAAAACCTTAATTAAACTTTGGTTTGCGTTTCTCCTTAAAACGTTATTCGATATGTAATAAATGATAAATTGGTTTTAAAACCATTAAAATACATACTTCACTTTTTATTGTTCGAATTTGATTAATAAAAAACTGGTTTTGCATTTGCACCATGTTTAACTTTCGCTCATTTGTCTCGAACAAGGGTGATTAATAATAACTAAGTATAATAAGTTATTCGCAGTTAATAAATACACAAGTAAGTCATTTAAACTTATGCAATAAGTTCCGTATAACTATAGTCAGTACCTATTCAGAGAATTTCGTCTTTTGCGTGATGTACCTCCTACGTCGTTTTTGTAATATTTTATCGTGTACGCCAAATAAAAAACCGGCCAAGTGCGTGTCGGGCCACGCGCAAATTATAGGGTTCCGAAGTTGAGGATGCCCACAGTACCTTTCTAAGACTTATTAACATCTAGCTAGCCTGTGGTATGACGTGCCCGCTCGACGCCGTGCCGCTCGAGAAAAATCATCATTATAAGTTGGTCGACTATTACTCGTAAGTTTGTACAGCCTACTTAGCTCTGATAGTTTTCCTTTCAACTGCGTTATATATGCCACAACCGTGATTTTTTTCAGCCATCCAAATACCACCATTTAGCTGGCAGGGGGGGGGGGGGACACGTGACTCTAACAAAAAATAGCACTTTAAAGCTTAATATTTCACAAACGCATCACTTAATCAAAAAATGGTTTTAACAAACCCACAATATTTTTTTAAGACCTATTCAACGATATGCCGCACCATTGGGTACGCAAGAAAAAAAAATTACATCCCCACTTTACGAGTAGGGGAGGTACCCTATAAAAAAATATATTTCAAAATTTTATTGTACCACTTTGTCAGCGTAACTAATATGCATATTCATGCCAAATTACAGCTCTCTAGACCTAAGCATCTCCGAGCAATAGTGCGGACAGACGGACGGACATGGCGAAACTATAAGGGTTCCTTGTGGACTTCGGAACCCTAAAAAGCATTCCTTACCGAAAGTTACCGTATCCTGAATTTATATCATAAATTTAATTATTACCTAAAAATTTACAAGGAAATCAATATCAAACTTTAAATTCAATCACTAACAAAAATTTTATATTTATTATTCGTTTCATTGTCCAGTAAAACTGTAAGTACCTCAGACTTTCTCAGATTTTCGTCTACAATAGTTTTCGTATTTACACGATTAAAAAAACACATCAATCATTAAAATACAACTTTGATTTGTATTTATTTATTTATGGAACTAGACATAAGTACAAGTATGTCTAACAATAAAGTTTATAGGTACATTTTAACATTAATCGGACATACAATCTTAAACAGCAGAATCGTCGAAAGTCAATATAAAAAGACGTGGTTATGAGAGATTATTTTTAGATGTAAAAGTAATAAACAGTTGGAGAGTAGGAAAAGTTAGAAGTCATTACGCATTAAAAGAAATTCCATGTTTATTTTCAGATTTGTAATTTATGTGGCGTCAGTACAATTAATTTTTAGCGTGTACCAGTGATAGGTTCGAGGAAGAGGCGGCGACGCGGCGGCGCCGGCGCCGGGAGTCCGCAGGGTTGTGCCACTTTTTTATAAATCAGCTATAAATAGGCGGCTTAGTGCAGTTACTTGAGTCAATCTGAATTTATGAAGCAACGATCAGTAAAAGGATGTCTTTACCTTAGCGCGGAAAATTAATAGGCCCCTATTTACAGTTACTCGCTTCCGTGTCTACCAAAACGGAAAACTTCAATTATATTTTATTTCAAATAACATTTTATAGACAGATTTTCCTGTAAAACGTGGTGGAATGGAGGTAGCAAAGAAAGGGCGACCAAGCGCTGGTGTTACAAAATCGCACGTCAAGTAAATTCAATGAAGAACTTAAAATTACCCTTTACCTTCACACACCTACGCTGCGGTGACCCTTCCCTGACCCAGCATCGTCAAATTGCTCATTTAAGATCATACTTTTCTAAGAAATGTTAAAAGTTAAAAATATGAAAAAAACATATGTTATATTTGATTATATCATCCTTACATTGACAGCTTTCGATACACGTTTCACGAAACTTCGCTCGATACAATTTAATTCCAAAGTAACCTCTAACTCGGACCGCTAATCCAACTTTACTCCAGTTTATTATATCAAACAGTGTAAAACTAATTATAACACAAAAAATATCCATATTATATGCATACATCGACAGCTTTATAAATGCCATTTTTTTAGACGGTATTTTTATAGAAATTAAAACGTGTTAAAAAGTAACTAAAGCGGGCGTTCTGTGCGTAGCGCTTTCTCTTTCACTCGTCCCACGAGTGACAGTGACGGCTGAGCTGGGTCTATGAACCGCCTTAAGTAAATTTATAAATAACCATACTTTGTAAGGGGCTGAAAGATCCCTTACCGTAAGTGTTAATTAGGTTGCCAATGATAAAGGTGAAAACTTTGGAAAAAGTGTCTTTTATTTCTGGCAAGTGCTAATGCTAAACACAAACCCGAACATAATCCCAGTCATATTAAAGCTGAATGAATTACAGAACTCTTCTTTCTTGATCTAATCATAACCTCTTATCATTGATACTTGCAAGATTTGTATTAACCAGTAGCGAGCGACTTAAGTGCCTGAACGCAACCAATTTCGCGGGCACCAATTTTACCGATTATCACGGATTATTAAGCGTTTACCATGCAATATAATTTGTGTGTGTGTGTCGTAACATTATGTGCGTCAATCTGCAGATTACGGTTTAAGACCGTTCTAGACGCAAACGTAGAAAGTTGCGGCGCGACTGGACGGCGCCTGTACACGTCCTGAGACGCGAACTCAAAAGAAAAATTGAGGGAAAGGATCAGGGCGATTGGTACATCGGAATGTCTTTTATCATCTTTATGAACGAATGATTGATACAAAAGTGTCTGTCTCCGCCTTTCACCAGCGCAAAGTCGCCTTAACGAACAAAGAGAATTACGAAAAGTTTTTACAATGTTACCTATTTAACTACACAACTCCTGCATTGCTTGGCTTTACAAATTTCTTTATAGGATCGACTCATCCTGAGTTGATGTCAATGATAAAAATTTCATCATAAAAATAAGTTGAGTACGTACGTGAGAACGTTCGTTAAGAATTGCATACAAGAACCGTTGCTGGTGGATTCAATCCGAACGCGCTGTAAAATGTGAGCTTGACAGTTCTATGCCTCTCACGCGATGGATGGTAGAGACTTCAACGGTCATTAAGCCTCGGGAGATTTCATGAGAGGACCTTAACCCACATTTCCAGTGATTACCGTGGAATGTCACGAAGGAGCCAGCCGTTCGGATAATGGTCGTATTTAACAATTGTTTCTGCGGTCGCGGGTCGATGAACGACCTAGCTGCGCGCAAGGCAGCCCCGGTGGCGCTCAGTTCTATTTACACACCAATAGACAATGCAAATAATCTACCTATCCATGGAATAAATCACTCGAAGGCTGCTAAATGCTAAGTAGGCTATTTACTTGCTAACTACTGATATAATATCCTACTTTAGTTCGGCTAAATTGACGTCACTGGACTAACCAGAATTCGTAAGCAGATTCCTGTTCTGTTATGTAGGCATATGGATGTACATAAATTCCGTAGTGATGCGTACTTTGATACATACGTTGTGTTCTTTGGTAGATTTACTTAATGATGAGGGGAAATGAGGGCTATCGCTTATGAATTCGCCGCAAGAGGCGCTTGTTCACGCCCGCTTATTATGTGCTGCATTTTCGCATCGTTTCCGTAACTTCAAATGTCATAATGACATTGACACTATTGCAAGTAAGTAATGAAAAACTTAGACATTGACAGCTAAACCTCACACTACAGTAGGTACAGCGGCGCCAACTGGTGAGCAGGAATACGGTAACGGTCCTCATTGGTAAAATGATAACAGCATGATGCAAGTTTTAAAGGACTTTTTTACTTTAACGTTGTGTTTCATGTCGTTTTCACTCTAAAAAGGGTGTTTTGTGTTGGAAATATTGATAATCGTATCTAGATATATATTTATCGTAAATGTAATCGTAAAATTATTCAGACATGGCATAGCCTCATACCGCATATTACGACACGTTCATACGATCGGTCATCTCATTTCACCGCACAACGTAAGTATTCGCAACACGTCGATTTCATAATTACGCTATGACGTATCCATTCTGCATTAACATATTTTCATCTTCGATCGCTGTGTTTATGTCTTGTAGGGTTTAACGAACGACCTCACTTACACTTTTGCTGACAGGTCGGACCGGACGTATCATACATACTCTCTAAGTAATAATTACATTCGCGCGAACCGTCGCAAACATACCAGTTTCGGTGACAAGTTGCGAAACTCTCACTTGCGCTTGTCGCATCTCGTGTGCGAATGACGCTCCATTACCGATGGCAAAAAATATTATTTTCACTATCCGTCGACGTTTCTAATCACCGGATCATATCTGGGCCAGCGGAAATACACCTGAAAGTCTTTTACATCACAGCGAGCACCTGGCACTACCAGGATCTGCCATGCTAATTGGCGGGGATATTTTTTATCATTATTCTCGAGCTGCCAACTAAAATCATATTACCGATATGAATTAGTGACTCAACGCTGTTACATTCCATTTGATTTAAATTGGTAATTAAGATTTGCAAACAACATCATGCATGACATTAGAAGACAGTGAAAATGTCTCGGCGTGAATGACAGCCGCATTTAAGATTGTTAGCCGTATGTAAAGCAAAAATAAGAATTGGGAATAGGAGAAAGTATACGAGTGAGTTGAAGGAAGCCTGAGGGTTTTCTCTCTCGTTTCTCGAAAATAGGAGAAACGCCGGAAATATACAGCCGTAGTAACAGACGTTTTATATTGTAAATATTTCCTTCCTTAAATAATAGAATAGAAACTTACTTGATTATATTGACGACGGAATCAATCTCGGACGAAATTATTTGGATGATTTCTTTATTTTAATATCGAATGAATGGAGAATTGGGTAGTCATAGTAAGCGGTACATAAGGAAGTCATGATACGTAACCATGGCATAAATAATTATCTAACCCCATTATAGGGATGACGACAACTTTTTTTCCTTAGTCTATCAGGAAGATTATTGAAAAGTATTGGACACGTATTTTTTCTTTTTTCACGTAATCAAGGAAAGGATCACGTAATCAAACTTATACGGAGATATATTGAGTTGAAATGTCGCGTGACGTCACGGTTAGGTACGATTTATACCTAACGGTGACGTAGTTAGCCCCCACTCTCCAACTTTAATGCGTTTTAACTTAGTCAGTCTTCGTTAATTTGATAAAACAAAAAATACGTGTCAAATATTTTTTTATTACCTGACTGACGGACTAATTAGAATTTCGATTTCTTCACCTTGTCATCATTCCTATTACAGCTAAAATGTCCATTGAACCCTAATAGGTTTATTGGTGTTTCAATTATCTGTGGTCTCTTGCCTTCCCCAAAACTGTCTTCATGCATACATTTAGGTACATGAAGTCAGTCTGTATTATGTTAGTAACAAAAAGTTTAGGTTCCCCTAACCTCACCACGAGAGCCTAAACGCACTGCATTTAACAAAGCCAGCGTAGGCGTGGTGTGGTACGGAGTGCAGTGTTAATTATTGAAAGTGCCATCTTGGTGTTGCGTGCACGTGCCTGATAAAGTGTGTCAGTCGTTTTCACGGTCTGTGTCGATTCAATTCGGCCGTGCCATGACACTGCGTGATTTAAGAATGCATAGTATGTTCGAAATTGCTTCAAAAGCTCAGACCCTGTGTCCTTTATCAAGAATTAAATGTCCGAGAGCGTTCGACGTTATTTCAATACAATAAAGTAATTGAACTTCAGGCGTGAGAAGACTAAGCAACACATTTCTAAGAATAAGGATCACATCGGGTGCTTCAAAGCACATATCAACGAGACAGAAACACAAGTGAAGTTATTTAACTGACCGAGTCAGCCTTCAGCTACGCTTGCGTTGGACAGCCCAGATTCAGATAAGAGATAGCGATACCATCTCCAAGGATTCTGAGAATGAACGTTTCACAAAATTCTACGTACCTTGCAAAATATTACGTACAGGGTGCAGTTAAGATTGCAAATGGTTTTCTGGCCTAGTTAACAGCACTCGTTAATTAGTGTTAGAGCAATGTCGGGAGTTACCTGCGGCACGCACTGGACATTACGCAGTCCTTAGAGGCGACAAAAACCACTTTGCGGGCCATTCTGTAATCCGCCCAACATGCTCATTTCAGTTTCGTCAGTTTGGATACTTTCTAGAGAAACTGCAACATGTAATAACTAAGCGACGCGGCGGACCTTCCTGTGGAAACGTGCGATAATAAGGTATAATTGCACACCACCTCTGTGACTATATTTAGAAGCAAACTCTCTGGAACTAGCTGGGTATGCGACTAGTGCAATTACGTAAAGCGGTTGAGCCATTTCTAATCTAAAAATAATCGTAGGCTTTACTCGGACGACGGCGCCACCGGGGTCGTACGAGAAAGTTAAGGTAATTTTTCATACCTACCTACGAAATTTGATGTAACGAAATGCAATACCTTAATACCTCGGGGAGGGTGAACAATAAGTATCTATTCTTATACAACGCCTTAACATCGAAAAGAGTAATACCAGAAGAATGTGTTTCATTTACTCAATGGTGACACCCTTAATTAGTATCCTTGGTTGCCTATGATTTGTAAACCTTGCCTGTGGTTGGTTAGGTATAATTCTCAAGGAAACGTATCTGTTGGTTTGTATATCGAATTATAGTAAACACGGACAAGATTACCGCATAATTGCGTAGTATTTTTACTTGAGACCTAAAATTATGTCTAGCACGAAGTGAATAACTAAATACTATGTGTTTGCTGGCTTTAATATTTAACCGCAGCATATCCGTGACGCGAGCGGCGCCGGCGCCGGTAATCGCGACGGCGAATGAACGAGTACCTAATGTATCTTACATTTTCCTCGGGACTCACTTCATCAAGCAAGCTGTCATGAAAACAGGTCGATGCAGACGGTTCTATCCGTCAGACGAGGATGGGTCATTACTCATTGTGCTAGGATTGTGCTAAAATGGACCGACTTTGAACTCGGCGGGGGTAACATACCGCTATTTTTAACCCCCGACGCAAAGAGAGGGGTGTTATAAGTTTAACGTGTCTGTGTATCTGTCTGTGGTATCGTAGCTCCCAAACGGATGAACCGATTTTCGTTTAGTTTTTTTCGTGTCATAGATAATTTTATCCGGAGTGTTCTTAGCCATGTTTCATGAAAATCTGTTTAGCCGTTTGAAGATCATCAGCTCTTTTCTAGTTGATGTGACTAACTTCCTCATGTCCGATCCGATCGATTCGAAATTTGGTAGGTACTGTATTACTTCAATGATATTGAAAGTATATGGTAAGGTAACCATGACACGATGAGCCGTTTGAAGATCATCAGCTCTTTAATAGTTGATGAGGAGATCTGACTACCTTCCATATGTCCTATCGATTCTTTGAAAATTGAATGAAATTGAAGACGTCTTTGAAAATTTTGGGCACATTTTTATTCCTTAGATTTTGTTTTGGTAATTTTTTTTGTGTCTTTAAACCTTTCCATTTTGAAACTTTGAGAAATTCATAATACATTGTAAAAATAAGTTTTAGAGTATAGGTACACTTGATTAGAATAAGACGCTAGTTAAGAGTAATTCAAAAGAAATTTGGTTATTGGTGAATCCGATGCAATCTTCCATCATCCACCAGACACAATCTTGAACGTTCCCATTTTTGAAAGCAAGACGGAATATAAATTATTTACATATAAAACATAGCTAAACAATAAGTTTTGCCTTTCATTTCGCAACAAGAATATTACTTGCGAATATAATCGTACGACGGATGCAATAAAAACTGAATAACTTTACTATCAGTATAATAACACAATACAAGTTCATACGGCAGCGTTCCTTTTCTAGAACATGATTTAATGGTGTTTTCATAGTAGTTTACGTCAGTTCGTCTATCATCATCATCATCATCATTTCAGCCGAAAGACGTCCACTGCTGGACATAGGCCTCCCCCAAGGCTCGCCACTCAGACCGGTCCTGTGCTACTTGCTTCCACCGGTTTCCCGCAACCTTCACGAGGTCGTCGCTCCATCTATGCTTTTACTTTTTGCAGTTCGTCTATATAACCACGTAATAGTACATTACAGACCTAGGGTGGTGAATTCGTAAATGTCCCAGATCGCAGGTTTCTGTGGCCCGAACCGAAGGTGAGGGCCATAAATATGCGATCTGGGGCTTTACGAATTACCGCCCGTGGTTTGTCAAAAGTTTTACGTCTTGCCTTGGCCAAGAAGTGAGATTTTCTCCCCGCGTAGCAAGGGTGATGTAAAAAAAATATCCTCGGTTCTTATCTCCTGACGATTCACAGTGGACTGAGCCTCAGGCTTGTTTTAAATGTATATTTAAGAGTCCCTAGTGCGCACGGCGTTTCTCAACTTTTCATACAAACGTATTTTCGCTTTTGTTCCCAAATTACTAAACAGATTGACTCGAAACTTGGTACACATAATAAAATCATTATTGTGAGTGTCCGAAATTAGTCTGTCTGGTGGTAAAATAAAAACATAACAAACGGAATTTTGAAGTTTGTATGGAGGAAACTAAAATGGTCCTAGTTTCTTTGTTATTCAATTTATTACAATGGACACTGATATCTCTGCTCCACTATTACTTGTAAAATTTGGTGCCAATCTGATAAGTAGTTTGCGAATTAAAACGTAACTACGTTTGTATGGAGAAAGGAGGGGACTCAAGAATTTTGTTCGATAGATGACCTGTCTGTAATCTGCTTTCGTCTTTTTTTCTTTCAGTGCTAAAGTAACTATATATGCGTTTTTTTAGCCTATATCTGTTTTGACCCGCAGTTTAGAAAATTCAGGTATCACAGGTAGATTATTCTGCAGTCGATTGCGAATTCGATCAAGCCTGTTGGAAACTTTTTAAAAGCGGAGTGGGATGTAGCGAAGCGATTTCCTCCTCAGATTACCTACTTCTGTGGATCTTTCTATAATTACCAGCTTCTACCTGCGACTTCACCCGTGTGGACAGGGTTCCCGCGGGATATGTGCGTTTATCTTATGATATCTTATGTCCACGATCCCAGAGTGCCTTTACCATCATTTGAATTTGAATTTGGCCAGTGTGCACGTTTGCCTACCGATAACGTAAAAAAAAAATATCTATCTAAGTTTAACCATACCACACTTCCCCGAAACCTCCAATAAAGCTATAACAAAGATAAAGCCTTCTTCCTTTTATTTCATGCAACATTGACCTGTAAAACCGGTTCGAAATTTCTTTTCGAGTGGATAAAACTGCTGGATCAGAGTTGAGACAACCTTGAGATATACATATGCATCGAAATAAGCTCGTCTATAATATTAAATGCAATATGATTATTTTACACTGAAAACTACCAACAAAAACTGCGGCTGCAATTTAATATGCACGTAATCGTTATAAAATTATGATGTGCAAGAACTTTTTAGTAGTCTTTTTTACATAATTTTGATATTACATTTGCTTTTTATTATGCTTTTACGCGACTCGTTATTGTATGAGGATTGAAGATGCTGCCATTGAAATTTCATTGAACAGCGTTCATTTGGTAAGGTTTACAGTGCATACGTTTATCAAACATTCGGTTCGTCTAGATAAACAGGGCATCGTCCGAGACCGTGACGCTTGACAAGATCGTCTGCAGTGACCTTAATTGCATATCAAGCGATCTGGGCCGTTGCTCTCTCTTAAATCAAACTCGAGGGCCCTAGAACCCTACTTACTACTAAGACGCGTTCATCCGCCCTAGCACGAGAACGTGTGCCTTATGCAACCGGTGTCAATGACCGCCCCGACTCGTTTACCTATACTACTTATATGTATTCCGTGCATATGATCCGGTGGAAAAACTATCTCGTTGATGTGCATTCGGATTTTTATGACGGAAATCGAGCACACCATGTCATGTCTCAGCGCAACATTGCAGTGACAACTAATAGTTTGCGTTTAAGTCGTCGCTACCGAGATTCTTTTCAACTTAGGACAACTTGAATAGCTTTTAAGCACACTTTAAGGACCTCATGAGAAATATTCCAATGTGTTATTGCTGGCGAGGACAAGATAAACAACCTTTTTCTTAAGGATCAACGCGACTCGCCTGAAGGCGCACCCAAGAGGTCTCCATTTAAAACCACAATTTATGTTCACCGAGTGTAGGTTTACAACGTGAGGGACGGGAGCAGGCCGGTGAACTCAAACGCATCCTGTATCCATCGGTGATGTCGGCCACAATCTTTACTAGGAAATGTAGGTTTTTAGAAGCCGTTAGTGGCACACCCCGGCTCACACATCAGCGCCGCTGGGTCAATTGAACTGTTTGACTCTTCCGCGCTTAATGTTCGATTTCTAAACGCCATTCATGCAAGTTATAATAGTTCTCGCAAATCCTGAAGGTACCAATAAAAATATTTCAGTAATTCAACACTCGTGTCGACTCTAATTATAGGTATCAGAGTTATTATCATAAACTGAGGGTACGGAGGCCTTGAGCATGCCCACATGATATTTTTATTGTCTGAATAGAAATAATGCTAATTGGAGAATGCAACGTGCAGATAAGCAAGTTATAAATAACTTGAAACGAAAAACTGTCAATGCATTCATTATAGCCTTTGTTGATTGCAATTGTCGGTTTAGTCAGTGTTTAATATGCGTTACAGAATGCGCCGGCGCCGACGTCAGCCGCCCGAGTCTACTTCTCCGAAAGACGGTCTTTCTGCAGAATTAATAAACATGTCCACATGCCTACCCAACCGATTAGTACACTGCAAGTAGCAACACGACGATGCTAACTCTACTTCTTACCCTGTGACAGATTATTTAAAGGGTTGTTCGTAAATAAAATTTATATTGGCGACGACGTCCATTATACTCAAGTGAGACTTTGTTTTACCGCTATGACATCGGTAAATCTATCAAATTCTCAGGCTAAGGACGGTAGAGCACAGCGACTACGTCCATTATGCTCAAATGAGACTTGGTCAGAGAAAATTTAGCCTCGCTAGAAGTAGGATAGTAATTACGCTAACAATGGAGTAGTAATTTACAAGGTACCTAGTTAGGTATTCTGCGTGTTGAACGACGGTTTGACGGTTGTTTTCCAATACTTAAGATCCATAAAATGTTTGCTCTGTTAGCCGAATGGTTTTATTCTTATCGGCAAGTACCTAGACAGTCGCACCGTTAGGCCAAACAGGGAATAGGGTTGCGAGATCCGATCGATGTTACAAATCGATGGAAATCGACCTCTGGATCCGGCGAACGGAAACAACCCGGATGTTGTTCGGATTACGTACTGTTCGAGCGGTTTTTACGCCCAGCAAGCAGGGTGACAGCTTCTTTAATATCTCAAAGCGATACTGGTTAGTTCACTATTCAAAATACATATCGATCTGCGATGTGGTCCTATTTTTATTTTGCATAATATGTCACTGTGCTTTTAAGTGATCATACACTGAGTTATGTGTGCACTTGTTACGCAACTTTAAATTATTAATTTGGAAATACTTCCAATCAATCCAAACTAATAAATAATATCCCTTACATATCATATATATTCCTTACAGGGATAAGCTCGCCTTGTACATTTATCTCTTTTCTGATTTTAAAATACTCTACTTACTAATATCATCAATATACGGCTCGTCCACATTAGATCGACCGTCAGATTTAGGACTTCTAATCTGAGGCATTTTTGGGAATGTAAGTAATATAACATTTGACAAAATAGGGTCTTAAAACCAGTTTGTCTAGTAAAAAATCCATAATCATACATAAAAAACATAATTTTAATCGTTTTCCTGCTCCCAGAGCGTCCCTGTAGGGTCCCGTTACGCAAGCTTTAAGCCAAGCATTAGTGAGGCGGCGTCGGCAAGATCGCGAACACAAAGCGGAGGAAGCCCGCACGTTTTGATGTTTGTCCAACAATTTGCGTGTTTGACTAGGAACAGTTTGCTGAGCTGAAATATCTTCGCGTAACGTGATGCAGTAGCTAAATTCTTCCTAAAACTGTATAAATTATAGGCACAGGGCATTCAATCTTAGTCGTCGGGTTGGCAACGCATTCGAAATCTTATGATTCTTTTATGTCCATTTACAATCGGTGCCGTGTCATCGTTTACCAACCAATAATATACCTATAAAAATATCAAGTTCGCATTTGGAAGACGACTCCATATAATTTTAGTATTCATTTCTATTGACCCAGCAAAACGTTGTTGTGGCGATATTTGAGGCCAAGATGCGCGCACTTTTCCTGAATATCGTGTCTTTTTTTCGCTCAGTAATTAACCACGTTATAATTTTAAACTGTTTTTTATTATTTTTTTGACGATGCCGAAACAAGAAAAGAAAGGGTTAGTATAAGAACTAAATTCACGTGATACTCCAAGTGGACTGGTAATTGAAATTATAAGCTATATTTCAATAACATTTACGCTCGGTGTCAGATCAGTAGCAGTAAAGTCTAGATTTTAAACATACGCGAAGATGACCGTTTGATAACATCTTTGAGAGTACATATTTATAATTCAAATTGGTTTAACAGTAGGTATCACTGGTTCGTGGCGTGCTCGTTTGACCTCGTTGGTGCAATGGAAGGCACGCCGAACGCGATGCACTTTTTAATTGCAACGGATTCACAAGAATTGTATTATCTAGCTAGGTAAATCACTCAGTAAAATAATTGATGATTTTCAGACACGATCGCTAGACGTGTCCTAGACTAGTTTAAAAAGTTAACTTCACAGAATCGTAAATAACTGCAACTTTAGTCTATTTATGTTTATCAGCAAAACTTTGTAATGAATTCGATTGCTATGTGGAAACGTAGGTAAGGTACCTACGAGTAGGTGTTTTAAATATTGCACAAGGCAAAGTACCTATGTCATAAATAATTATTTGATACAAGGAAATACCATAAAGGAAAAACGAATAAAAATGTTCCATGGAAAACTCGTGCACGTCAGAAAAATAGACCAAGTCGTGAGATGAAACAAATAATTGTGATTTATGAGGTGATTACGAGCATTTGCTACGCCAATGTTCTATAGAAAAACAATTTATTCCACGCGAGTGGTAACTTATACACCTCTGATACTTCTGAATGAGACATTTTTTATAACTGTTATAGACAAAGGCAAAATAATAATGAAGAAGGATAAAGGATAACTGGAAAAGAAGGAAGAAAATATTGGTACATACCAAGTTATTTAATGGATGAACTCAAAAAGCCGAGCGAATTTAATTATTAATTAAGTAAATTGCGTTTAAACTTAAATTACGATTAGCTAAAATTCAAAAGTTGCAGTCAACAAGTTTTAAAGCTTATTTAAGCCCGGGTCACATAGAACGCGTGCGCAACAACGTGCACGCACACCATCCGTTGTATAGCATTAGTTCTCGTAAGACATGACACAAAGCCGTGGACACGACATGCACTAGGTATAGGTACAAACAAAGTAAGCGCATGTTCGCGCAAACCGGGTTTTACGGACATCAGATCCGGGTATGACCATGATACTACAGGGGCTATATTCGAAGTCTTAAAATGGGGATCTCCCTGTTCCCTATAGGATCGCTCACGCGTCGCGTGAACTTTAAGCAGCTAGATTTAAGGCCGTTCCTATACCCAGCTCAGCCGTCACTGTCACTCGTGCAACGAAGAAAGAGAAAGTGCTACGCACAGAACGCCCGATTTAGTTAGTATTTAACGCGTTTTAATTTCTATAAAAATACCGTCTAAAAACATGGCCTTTATAAAGCTGTCAATGTATGCATATAATATGGATAATATTTCTGTTATATTTAGTTTTACACTGTTTGATATAATAAACTGGAGTAAAGTTGGATTAAAGATCAGAGTTAAAGGTTACTGTGGAATTAAATTGTATCAAGCGAAGTTTCGTGAAACGTGTAACGAAAGCTGTCAATGTAAGGATGATATGATTAAATATAACATTTTTTTTTCATATTTTTAACTTTTTACATTTCATAGAAAAGTATGATCTTACATGAGCAATTTGACGATGCTGGGTCAGGGAACGGCCTTAAAATTCAACTTGACGCGTGAGCGATCCTATAGGGAACAGGGAGATCCCTATTTAAGACTTCGAATATACTACCAGATTCAACGGCATACGACGTCAATGGCAGGGTCGTTTCATTATCACGGCATGGAGCCGGACGGAAGCACGGCTATTGTTGGTTTTGCACAATGCTGAAATAAAATCCGATTGCAAAGGATGGCTGCTGCCTGCTGATTACGCAAAGATTGGCCAGTCGTAAAAACAGATTAAATAGATCGTACATAATGTATGAGTTTAGGAAGCTGGTGCAATCTGGCAGTTTTTAATTTTGGATCCCTATTCTATTAATGAAAACCCAATTTTCAAAGACAAAAAATAACCCTTTGAGAGCTGAATCAATTTGGCAACGTGTTTACTCAAAGGTATAGAAGAACCTATAGAAGAGTTAGGGTCGGTTGATTCAAACCGTCCGTTAAAGTTAACGCTAACGTTAAATATTTTACTATGGGACAAAATGACGTTTCTGTATGGAATGACAGCTCGGCGGCCATATTTAACGACCAGGAGTCCGTCAACTATGCTTGAATCAACCCACCCTAAGGATGCTTTTACTATGGGACAAAATGACGTTTCTGTATGGAGTGACAGCTCGGCGGCCATATTTAACGACCAGGAGTCCGTCAACTATGCTTGAATCAATCCACCGTAAAAGACACGACTCAACTGAGCTGCTTTCATTTCTAAGGAATTTTGGATTTGCCCACAAAAGAAACACATTTATTTTGTGAAATCAGCCAATAGATTATTAATCTACTTATTTGTCATTCAGAATCATTCAGGTCACGTTGAAACCCCAGTTAGTTTATTAAATTAATAAATGAATGGTCATACATTAAATTTACCGACTAATTTGATAGGTCATTAATAAAGTCAAGCCCTGGCGCCACTGTTGGATAAGTTTTTCAAGTAGGAAGTGCATCGTTTGTTACGTGACAAAATTTATGATGTTGTTCATACATATTCAGTTAGTGAAATAAGGTTGTGGTGAAAAATGAACGTTACACCAAAGGTCAAATTAAATTTACTAACGCCCACTTATTATTATTATTAGGGTGTTGTAGGGCCATTTATGTGTCACCTCGATCATTGCTGATCTATTGTGACGGCCCTTTGTATAGTATAGTTCATCAGAAATACCCGTTGAGTCCAAGAAGTTCCAGACTCTTTGGGCGTTGATGTTTTGTATCTCTACCGGGTGTATAGTGTGATTCCCTAGGTGTAACGCCCACTGTTGATGATGATGATGATGAACGCCCACTTGCACCAAGCCGCTAACCTCGGGTTAGGTTCTTAATTCAGGGTTAGTTGAATCAATTTAACTCGAGTTGGAGGTTAACCCGAGGTTAGTGGAGTTGATGCAAATCGGGCTAAAACAATGAATTAGGCGCCACTGTGGATGGAACCGTGAAGCCGTGGTGGCGTAGTGGTTTGAGCTACCGCCTCTCATGCAGAGGGTCGCGGGTTCAAAATTCAAATCCGGCTTGCACCTCTGAAATTATTTATGTGCGAAACTCAATTTGAATTTACCACTGAGCTTTCGGTGAAGGAAAACATCGTGAGGAAACCTGCACGCATCTGCGAAGTAATTCAAGGATGTGTGTGAAGTCCCCAATCCGCACTGGGCCCGCGTGGGGACTATAGCCCAAGCCTCTCGTGATGAGCCCAGCAGTGGGCCGTAAAAAGGCTGTTGTAGTGGATGGAACCCGTGGACAGGAAGACGTGGTGGACTAGTGGTTCGACCTCCGCCTCGCATGAGGGGGTCGGCGGTTCGAATCTGGCACGCACCTCTAAGTTTACTTGCGAAATTCAATTTGAATTTACCACTGAGCTGGAAAACATCGTGAGGAAACCTGCACATCATCATCATCATATCAGCCGAAAGACGTCCACTGCTGGACATAGAGGACTCCCCCAAGGCGCGCCACTCAGACCGGTCCTGTGCCACTCGCATCCACCGCGTTCCCGCGACCTTTACAAGGTCGTCACTCCATCTTGTTGGAGGCCTACCGACAGCTCGTCTCCCGGTTCTATCGAATTATTCAAATCACAGCCGCCACCTGGATGAAACCTGCACGCATCTGCGAAATAATTGAAGGATATGTGTGAAGTTCCGAATCCGCACTGGGCCCGCGTGGGGACTATAGCCCAAACCCTGTCCTGATGAGAGGCGTGTGCGCAGCAGTGAGACGTAACGCCGGTGAAATTAGTGGCATAGAGGAATTCTATCTTAGGCCTCCGGGTTGGCTTAGCAACGCATTTGAAATCTTACGATCTCTAATGTCCATGGGTCACAGGGATCGCTTACCATCAGGTGGTCTGTGTGCTCGTTTGCCTACCAATGACATGAAAAAAAATCGATGCCACACACATTTGAGGCCCAAGAAAAGACATGATCGTTTTTATCTCAGAACTCATAGGTATCCTACGGGAGTGAAAAAGCTGGATGGAAGTTTAGTAAGATAATCTACGCAGACGAAGTCGCAGGCGGGAGCTAAGTATATTGGATATACAGATAGAATACTTTTATTTTATTTCTTTTATTTTCCCATGGAAAATCAACAGCTATACAATCAAAGTAGACATTACTTATAATTGCACAAAGACAATTGATGGTTATATTTTTATTAAAATAAAATTGTTTTACTGTACAACAATTTTATTTTACAACAAACTGTGTGTTTACTTGTACACGAACCTTTTAGGTTTCCCCGTAATATCGCTTATTAATAATATATTTAGTATCTTTAAATGCAAGTTGACTATCATAAGAGTAGTTTGCCTTGAATACTTAACATTTGCGAAGACTTGCTTTTATTTATGTAGTGGCTAAATACAAGGGTAAACCAGTCCAATATCATTTTGATATCCACTCTCAGTGTAGCTGTCAAGTTCATGACTATACAAAGAATCACATTATTGGCTTACCAATCTGATTAAAGACATTGAAAACCAATTCCTGTCTTTTTCCTGCTGTTTTAAGGATAAAAGTTAAACATTTTTTACCCTTTTTCTAGGGGGGTTATGTTGTTCAAGTCTATGTATCTATCTAGTTAGCATTGAAATCTATGCAGGGTCAAGCAAAACGTTGTGGTTAAAAACCCACAGTATCAGTTATTGATTCTAAGCATTTTTTTTGGGTTTAAATTTTTTTTCGAGTTGGTAGCATACATTGCACACAGTGTAGTTACAACGTAAACTCAGAGGGAGTAGCATTCTATCTTTTATCCATACAATAGGGCATTTATTAGTTTTTGTTGCAGATGAGTGAGAAAGGTAAAATGCTTTCCACAACGTAAATGCTAGTATTCTTTGGGTATTAAGGTATCAAGTAAAAAAGAAAGGGTATTTTTTATATTATTATTACTAGTAGCCCACTCTGGCTTCGCATGTGTAGTAGATCAATCGGGGGGCACGGCAGTGCCCCGGCCAAGTCGAGCGCGAAGCAAACACTGCCGTACCATCCTTTACTGGAACCATTTCGCCGCATTTTCAGGCCCCTATTTGAGAACCTCTGGATAAGACCAGAACACAGACATTTTCTTCATCCAGTAAGCTATAATCACATACTTAAAATCCAAAATTTCAAGTCTGTAGGTCATTTAGTTCCGAAGTTAAGCGAAAGCAAAGTTTCGCATTGATGACACTCACTCACTCATGATCATCAGAATAGAACTAGTACTTCCCATAAACTCAGAGAGCTGAAATTTGGTACAGAGTTAGGGTTTAATGGCCACATAAAGGGAAAACTATAAAAACTAGGATAATCGAAGATCTGGAGTACCTGGTGACCCTGATTAGAAAACACAAGAGCCCAACCAAACTAATAGAGATCGACATACCGCCTTTACAAAAAATATTCAACTTGGTGGGCCGCTTCATTTGATGTCAAAAATCGAAGGTCAGAAGCATCTGATGAAGAACCCTGAGCTGGTCTCAGCTGTATTAGAGATATGGTAATGCCCCCTTCTACTATTGGTACATAAAAAAATCGACTGTCATTGCAAAAATCCAGCGTAGTGGGACACATCTTCTAATTTAATCTAGCCTATAGCGTCCCACTGCTGGGCGAATGCCTCCCCTTCTGCTTTTAATACGCATATAAATAAAATTAAAGGAAAACTCTGGATAAGACTAGACTGGCTTTTATACTTATACTTTTACAAGTTTACAAGAAGAAATAGTTGAATGATTAACTATATTCTAGTCGAACATTACCCAAATTAAATAAACAAATTACACTAAAATATTAATTAATTTCGCTCAAAAAACTTGATTTTGAAAATGTTGATTCAATAACCAGTCAATTGTAGGTTTGATCAACGTTTTCCAAGTGGCAATTTTCCATCGTCAATGGGTAGCGGTTCTGGCGACAGATTGGTACAATGGTGTCATGGAGCACCTGGTTCTGTACCCTTGTGTACCCTTCAACGGCCAAGTCACACAACATTAACTATAATAATAAAGAAATTGCAGTAAGGAACCTTAGACTTGGCACGACTTTGTCTAGATTTCATTATTTTTACTAAAAAGTAATGAAAAGTTTTTAGAGATAGACAAGCAGCTCCATCGAGACTTGGCTAGTTTTTTTACAGAATGTTTTTGGTGGGATAAATTTTACACCTAAAACCTTTTCCATGACCTCCTCTATCTATTAGGAACTTCCTTTCCGCTTTTCACCTAAGAAAACATGATTTCTAGGTTAAAAATTTTCCTGCTCAGGGTCATTAACAATCTCCTAACAATTTCATACAAATTGGTTCAACGTTTCATGTGTGAACCGACAGATAGAAACATTTATGGATGACTTTGGGACTTTGTTGTGGTAATATTTCAATTTAACAGATGTGTGTAGATTAGTTATTTTTATTTTGAATTGTTTTAGTGCCATCACTGAAGACTGTACGGATACTTGCGAAACAGTTAAATAGACCATGAACAAACGGACTTGTGTAACATAGAATGTACCTATTTACTACAACATTCCACTTAAAGAAATGCATTGAAGTAAATTATATTCAAATCACAATGTTCTGTTTCTGATTATCTACAGTTGACTTTGGCTGAAATGTACTGGCATAACTTTTGCCATGACTGAAAATGAATTTTATTTATCCCTAAACATAGAATAACTTGTTTTTCTGTTTAAATAAGTGAGTATAAAGTAACAGGACAGTATGAAATGGTTTGGCTGTTTTTTAGGTTTGGCTAAGTGCCATACTTTTGTTGTCATTTTCCAGTATAAGTACAACACTAGCTATCTAGGCCATATTGATAATTAAAGATAACATCAAAAAATATAATGTATAACATGAAAATTTCCTCTTCAACAACATTGCTTATCTAGGGCAGGAACACAATTTTAGGACAATGTGATTCTATATAACAATGGAATGATTGAAAACATTAACAGTCTAGGTATTGTGTAAGAATTAAATAACTTTCGGCATTTTTTTATACTCTGGTAGTGGTTAGTGCACATTCCAATAGTGCTTTCACTTCTCATACTAATGCAATAAGGTCTTCATACAGCACACAATGGACACACATACAAAAGTAAACAAGTTTGATTTCACACCCTAAAAAATAGATGCTCATAATTATTGGTAAACATGGTAACAGCTGTTTAGCATACAATTAGAATGCTGAATTAACATTATTCAGTTCTGGATAATGCTATTGTTGAAAAATTGCATAATTATAGATAAAAGAGCTATCAAACTATTACTCACGGTTCTGCCTCTATGGACTGCAGGCGGGCGACATAATTCGATGGAATGTATCCTTCTTGTTTTGTTTTCTTGCTCCTTGCCAGCCACCAATCACCTTGAGTATCGTTCAGGATTTCCAAATGCTCTCCCTTTCTAAAGCTCAAGTCTTCATCAGTCCTAGCGTCGTAATCATAAAGAGCCACAAAGATACGGGTGGGCACCACCTCGCTGGTATCTGGGCCTTGGTTCACAGCGGATCTCGGATCCGGGGGCGGAGTAGGCACGGGCGTTTGGAACGGTCTAGCATCCTCTTCGTGGGGATTATTAGCCCTGTCGATCTTAGTTTTAGGGTCCTTCTCTCCTGTACTACTAAAACAGTTCCCCATTTTCTCTTTACAAGGTGAGATTGTTACCAATCGTTTCGTCAAATCACACACTTGTTTGAATACAAACACCAGTCCAAAGTTTGTATACCTATTAACATTTTATTATGTCACATTAGAGTCAAAAACTTTAAACATTTATAGTCTTTTTAAAGTAAACAAAGACTAGAAAACCCCGAAATCCCCAATCGGACATCACAGAGATCAGCCATTTTGACGCGCCATAGACAAACATAGACACAGTCACTGTCTTATTCGATGCGTTCAGGAATTACGATTGCGTTCTAAACACAATATGCTAAAAAAAGATTTCTAACATTGGATATTATTGATAGTATGCTATCTTATACTCCAAATACAAACGAAACAAATTATTTAAAACATGTTCCTTTGTCTCCTTTGTCTATAAATGTACTGAATTAGAAAGGTGTTTTTGCGACATCTGTAGGCAAACTTAGGAACTACTAAGTCACTTTTAAAACTCAATCAGTTGTCGCAATGCTTCGATAGAGGTCGTAGTAATGTAGGTTTGGAATTAAAACCTATACAGTGGGTATGTACTTTTAGTATAGCGTCTGCCCGCGACTTCTTCCGTGTGAAATCCGACTAGAGCTTTCTGGCGCGAATTATGGGTTTTCCGGGATGAAATTGGGTACTTATGGGGTAGATAGATAGATAGTTCATAGTTCATAGTTCTTTATTTGCCATAAATTGTATGTGTACATTAGGTTAAATATATACAATGTACAAATATACAAGTTTCAATACAATTTTACCGTTTTGGTGTAGCAACTGGAGATTTCACAAATAATCTTAACGTATAAAATTCGATTCTGCGTAATACTTAATATTCACTCAAGTTATACGGGCAAAGTTCAATGAGATACTTTTTTAGAGAAACCAAGAATTTAGTATCTGGTAAGGACAATCGAAACCAGTAAAGCGTTGTAAACCTTGGCAGCGACATATCGATGGCATCTCTGGAACATCGCTGTTCTACCGAAAGGGGCTGTCACGTCATTTGAAAATAAGTCATTTAATCTTTTACTGTTAAAATTTGTTTTTGGCGGGAATTTACTTGGCATTCTACGTACCAGTTTGCAGAGTTCCATGATATAGAGCGCTGATAGCGTGAGCAAACCCAATTCTTTGAAAGATTCTCGGCACGACTCACGGCTGGATTTCAAGCCATTAATTATTCGCACACACTTTTTTTGTAATTTGAAGAGAAGAGGCGCTGTAAATCGACACAACTACCCCAAATTACCAAGCCAAACATAACGTGGGACTGGAAGAAAGCGTAGTAAGAATGCATAGCGGCTTTTTTAGTCGATATTCTTCCTAAATTACGTAGAGCCAAAGTGAAGCTACTAAGTTTGTTACAAAGAGAATCTACATGTATTTTCCAATTTAAATTTTCATCAACCATGATACCCAAAAATTTGGTTTCTTTTACAATAAGGAGTGGAACATTGTTTAAATGTGTGTCTAGGCTCGCCGTATTCGTTTTAATATTTCTAAAATTGATTATTTTCGTTTTACTAATGTTTGTGAGTAGATCCATATCCATACCATATTTTATGACAATTCGACCAGTAGGTACATTACCTACTAAGTTCTCGAGTTAAAACCGTACCTATACATACAACTAGCTTCTGCCCGCGACTTCGTCCGCGTGGAATTTGTTAATAGCCTTCCCGCGAGAACTATGCATTTTCTCGGGATAAAAAGTAGCCTATATGTTGACCAGTGTTATAAACTACGCCCATACCAAATTTTGTTTCAATCCGTCCAGTAGTTTTCGAGCTAAATCGGGACATACATACATACATACATCCATTATTTTTTCTAAAAATCGTTATTTTGTGTTCAGTATCGTTCATATAGTCCCTTTGACTTGATAGTTTCTTTTAATTTTAAATTTTCAGCCGCGACTTCTTCTACATAATTATTATTTATTATATGTATAGATTTTTCATTTTTTTTTCTCTGATTCATTAATCTCTTATGAATAGTTTAGTGCCAAAATTCATTATTTAGGTAATAGCAGACTGGTTTAAAGAATGTTTTGGTGAACTCATCAATCATTTCCTTTTTACTGGACAATAGGCAGGTAATCTAACAGTAGGTAACTTCTTGAAAGTGTTTGTAATCTAGGATTATAATTTAATTTTTCCCATTCCCGTGGGAATATCGGGAAATCCTTTCTTAGTGCTCCCCTACGCTCCCCAAGGAACCTGCATGCCAAACTTCAGCTCTCTACGGTGATCCCCGCGACCTAAACATTAAAATGTAAAAATCCCATTTTTTCCCGTTCCCGTGGGAATTTCGGGAAGTTCTTTCTTAGTGCTCCCCTACGCTCCCCAAGGAACCAGCATGCCAAATTTCATCTTTCTACGATGATCCCCACGACTGCGTACGCGCCTTAAAATGTAATAAACCCATTTTTTCCAACCTGCATGCCAAACTTCAGCTCTCTACGGTGATCCCCGCGACCTAAACATTAAAATGTAAAAATCCCATTTTTTCCCGTTCCCGTGGGAATTTCGGGAAGTCCTTCCTTAGTGCTCCCCTACGCTCCCCAAGGAACCTGCATGCCAAACTTCAGCTCTCTACGGTGATCCCCGCGACCTAAACATTAAAATGTAAAAATCCCATTTTTTCCCGTTCCCGTGGGAATTTCGGGAAGTCCTTCCTTAGTGCTCCCCTACGCTCCCCAAGGAACCTGCATGCCAAATTTCAGATCTCTACGATGTTTCCCGCGACTTCGTACGCGCCTAAACATTAAAATGTAAAAATCCCATTTTTTCCCGTTCCCGTGGGAATATCGGGAAATCCTTTCTTAGTGCTCCCCTACGCTCCCCAAGGAACCTGCATGCCAAACTTCAGCTCTCTACGGTGATCCCCGCGACCTAAACATTAAAATGTAAAAATCCCATTTTTTCCCGTTCCCGTGGGAATTTCGGGAAGTTCTTTCTTAGTGCTCCCCTACGCTCCCCAAGGAACCAGCATGCCAAATTTCATCTTTCTACGATGATCCCCACGACTGCGTACGCGCCTTAAAATGTAATAAACCCATTTTTTCCAACCTGCATGCCAAACTTCAGCTCTCTACGGTGATCCCCGCGACCTAAACATTAAAATGTAAAAATCCCATTTTTTCCCGTTCCCGTGGGAATTTCGGGAAGTCCTTCCTTAGTGCTCCCCTACGCTCCCCAAGGAACCTGCATGCCAAACTTCAGCTCTCTACGGTGATCCCCGCGACCTAAACATTAAAATGTAAAAATCCCATTTTTTCCCGTTCCCGTGGGAATTTCGGGAAGTCCTTCCTTAGTGCTCCCCTACGCTCCCCAAGGAACCTGCATGCCAAATTTCAGATCTCTACGATGTTTCCCGCGACTTCGTACGCGCCTAAACATTAAAATGTAAAAATCCCATTTTTTCCCGTTCCCGTGGGAATTTCGGGAAGTCCTTCCTTAGTGCTCCCCTACGCTCCCCAAGGAACCTGCATGCCAAACTTCAGCTCTCTACGGTGATCCCCGCGACCTAAACATTAAAATGTAAAAATCCCATTTTTTCCCGTTCCCGTGGGAATTTCGGGAAGTCCTTCCTTAGTGCTCCCCTACGCTCCCCAAGGAACCTGCATGCCAAACTTCAGCTCTCTACGGTGATCCCCGCGACCTAAACATTAAAATGTAAAAATCCCATTTTTTCCCGTTCCCGTGGGAATTTCGGGAAGTCCTTCCTTAGTGCTCCCCTACGCTCCCCAAGGAACCTGCATGCCAAATTTCAGATCTCTACGATGTTTCCCGCGACTTCGTACGCGCCTAAACATTAAAATGTAAAAATCCCATTTTTTCCCGTTCCCGTGGGAATTTCGGGAAGTCCTTCCTTAGTGCTCCCCTACGCTCCCCAAGGAACCTGCATGCCAAACTTCAGCTCTCTACGGTGATCCCCGCGACCTAAACATTAAAATGTAAAAATCCCATTTTTCCCGTTCCCGTGGGAATTTCGGGAAGTCCTTTCTTAGTGCTCCCCTACGCTCCCCAAGGAACCTGCATGCCAAATTTCAGATCTCTACGATGTTTCCCGCGACTTCGTACGCGCCTAAACATTAAAATGTAAAAATCCCTTTTTTTCCCGTTCCCGTGGGAATTTTGCAAAATCCGTTCTTAGCGGATGCCTACGTCATAACATCTACCTGCATGCCAAATTTCAGCCCGATCCGTCCAGTGGTTTGGGCTGTGCGTTGATAGATCACTATATCAGTCAGTCAGTCAGTCAGTCAGTCAGTCACCTTTGAGTTTTATATATTTAGATATGTACCTACCTAGAGTCATGTGACTTCCGCATACTTCTTTTTAGTAAGTAGGTATACCATAGGTATACATTTTTGTTCCGACGGTCGCAGGTTCGAGTCCCGTTTGGGGCAAACTTTGTGTGATGAACACGAATGTTTGTACTCGAGTCATGGACGTTTAGTATTTATATATGTATGAATTTATCTATATAAGTATTTATATCGTTGTCTAGCACCCATAGTATAGCACGACACAACTTAGAAGGCGCGTGGCGAAGCACTTAAGCCGTTGATGCAAAGCCTGTAATTGCTTAATCCACGCACCTTTTAAGTTGTGTAAACCTGTACAAGCTTTGCTTAGTTTGGGGCTAGGTCAATATGTGTGAAATGTCCCAGGATGTTTATTTATTTATTATTTATTTACTTTTCAGACTTTTTAATCAGTTTTCACATTTTTTACTGTCAATATACCACGGATAAAAATCATAGATAAAAATAGCATATACCATGGGCGTACCGAGGAGGGGGGCCAGCAGCCCCTCCCCACCTGGAACTTGGTCTGCCAATACAAAATGCCCCGAAAAATGGATCTGATGCTGAATATGCGCCTGCCCCCCCCCCCCCCCCCCCCTGGATGAGAAGTTGGGTACGCCCATGGCATACACCCAGGTAAAGAAGCTATTACACAGATCTGTGTCAACAAGCAACATTCGTAGGCATCAACTAAGATCCAATCGCTAATTTACTTCGCGTCGCTCTCGCAGGATTATCGTGAGTCCTTCTCATTCCGGATTGGGCCACACTAAGCTACGCTTATCGTGTCGGCCTTAATTAAACATGGCTCTAGGGCCATGAATGTTACTTAGGCTAGATCAAGAGTGCACAGTAATTACGATTTGGACTTATAACTACTAGTAGCTGCGCCACACGGCGGACGCGGCAAAAGCACGATTTCGAACACAATTCCAATGAATGAAGTGTCAATGTTTGCGTGCGAGGATGTCTGTGTGCGTGCGAGGACGTCTGTACACTTGTAAATGTCTGTGTACCACTACGCGGGCTAACGATTAACTGACCATCTCCGGATGAAATAAATGACGGTGGGCGAGTTGGGCGCGAGTTGCGCGCCGGCTAGATTCAGGCGGGTGATTCCGTGGCCACTCTGTAATACGTACTCTATTAAATATTATGTGGCCGCGCTGTGCTTACTGTCACAGGCAAGGGGTCACAGGCATAGACTCTATCCACGCATAGAAAAAAAATCTGTGGGTCGGAGTTTGAAAGCGGTTTTTATTTTTTTATTCAAAATTGTTTTTCGGCTAGTTCTGAAGTCTTCGAAATTGACACCAAAATCATCTACGTGTTAGCAAATTTCGAGGAGTTCCCTCATTTTCTCATTGATCCCACCATCAGAACTGAACCAAATTAATATGAACAAAATAAAATAAAGGTTTCGATGTACTGGAAACCTCCTCCTTTTTTGAAGTCGGTTAAAAACGATTCACCGGTTAGATACTTAACTCGTTTTCATGACCGTACTTAGAGAATGTGTCTACTGGGGCTATGTTCGGAGTCTTTAACTGGGATCTCCCTGTTCCCTATAGGAACGCTCACGCGTCGCGTGAACTTTAAGCCTAGATTTAAAGTTCAACTTGACGCGTGAGCGATCCTATAGGGAACAGGGAGATCCTTTAAGACTTCGAATATAGCCCCTGCTTGCATAGCATGAACTTTATATCCGCATACCCGATATGAAAACAGCGAAATCTTCAGATTAGCCACAGTATAAGATAATAGGTACTAATATAGGTAACAATGTAAGGTAGTATACTTACGTTATGTTGACGTCTTGTTCTCGAGCTGGCTATGCTCAACAACTTAATTATATTTTCAGCGACAAATTTGCCATTACAAATGCCAAGGGGGCGCCGGAAAAACATCGTGGATCTTGATTAAAATCAAATTTACAGCCCAAACAGATCGTCTCCTATTACGTTCGAGATGAAGAAACGAATGTAAACAGCCGTCAGTTTCGGTTTTGGTGACGCTCGTATTTCTTAGAAATTTAATTACTACCGCAAAAACAGGGTTTATCAGGGGTTTTCAGGGGCCTTATTCGAGTCCATCATCATCATCATCATTTCAGTCAAAAGACGTCCACTGCTGGACATAGGCCTCCCCCAAGGCTCGCCACTCAGACCGGTCCTGTGCTACTTGCTTCCAGTGGTTTCCCGCGACTTTCACCATCTGAGTCCATACTTAGGAATATATAAATTAAAATATTATTATTATTATTCCGAGAAGCGCACTTTATCCATGCATGCGTCTCGCTTAAACACAGTGACTTTATGCGTTGAAAGAGGATATACTGATTCACTTAGCGCGGTCACTTACGTCCCGAATAACAGGTTCCGCGAATCGATTGGGGGATTCCTTTTCCGTTCCCTATAGGATAAGAACTGAAATACCTAGGTGAAATTGAATGGAAATTTTTGAAAACACATTTTTCAACGTTTTATCGTCCATACCGTTTCAGTTATTTATTGGTAAAAGCAAAAGTACTCGTATCTTACAATTCAGGGTTTCACAATAAATACGTACTTACCTATACATTTTTACCAATAAGGTAATTGTTACATTAAGGTTAGAACATCAATAGTATTCTATAATAACTTAAGTATACTTAATTAATTAATTTACATAATTATGAGTATGATTTGATATAAAAATCCTCAATTTTACATTTTAAATAAAATGTTACTTACTGTCCAGATTTCTTATAGCAGCAGGTAGGTACTGCATTATAGATCTTAGGCCCGATGATACCGACCGAGTGACTATCGGACCGTAGCAAGTCGTCGCCGCGGGGGCATTAAGAGTACGGGCCTTCGGGCAACGCGGCCGTTTGTCGGTGCGTCCGTCATGTAGTCAAGGACGTTCGCCCTGACGTATAAACATGCGGTCAATATCTATACACCCGGATTTCATGTTTGCAGAATAAATCCTGTGCAGGGTGATCAGCGGGTTTTTTTTGTCAATTGCTCGAAGCGCGCGCTTTATTTGCATTTTAACAGTCTGGCTACATTATTCAAACCAAAATGGCCAATGCAATGGCTGCCCTGGCTGACAGCCACTGGCGCCCCTAGCGGATTTTTCACTAGCGTGGGTCGCATAACGCATTCATATATTTATTAGAATCACGATCGATACAATGACTAATGCCGATCGTAGGATTTTGCTAACTTCCTGATTGAGCAGAGACTAACGTTTCTACACCATAATCTGCCTTTGCTAGAAAAATATTAAATAATATATAAAATCCTCGTGTCACAGTGCTTGTAACTAAACTCTTCTTAATTTAAGTAAACTGTTATAGATTAAAAAAACCACAGTGAGCTGAAAGCCTGAAAGCCCAAGGCACCCGGCAATCAAGCGTGTTCCGAACCTGCTGACATTATATAAGTCTACGCCGCTCGGCATCATTACAAAGTGCAGGGGCGGCGAATCCCGGGGAAGTCGAATCACAGGCAGGGTAACTAATCCCAACAATTACGAGCCGGGCTAGATAAGAAAAGGAAAATTGTTAGCGCAGCCTGTATGTCCGGATTTAACTCGAAAACTACTGGTTTGATTGCAACAAAATTTGGTATGTGACAGTTTATAACAGTGGTCAACATATAGGCTACTTTTTATCCCGGAAAAGCGCATAGTTCCCGCGGAAACTCTATTAACGAATTCCACGCGGACGAAGTCGCTGGCAGAATCTAGTTACACAATATGTAGAGCTTCCGAGTAGGTAGATAACGAGTATACTCAGTCAAGTGCGCGATCGATTAGGCACGTTACACTTTTATAAATATCTGTCTCCATTATCTTGATAAATGGGCTACACTGTCACAGTAGGTAAGCTATATGTACCCACTGAACACCTGAACCGAAATTGAAAGTAAGTTGTTAAACCTGAAAATTCAAACTGGGAGAAACGGTCATCGGTTTTCAGTGTTTTCTTTTTTTTGTTTAAAACTAACAAGTAGTCACATCACAACGTCGTCATTATCGAACTAAAAAGATATAGGACCTACATGTCTAGTCGATCTAAAATGTTCCTTCATTTCATCGTAAATAAAACTGAGACAAATTTTGAAAGCCATTCTATGTAGCCTAATAGCCACTACCAAAAATACGACTAGGTTTTACCATTACTTACTCAAATGGAAATAAGATATAAAGAGAAAACGTCTAGCAATAAACACATTCTTGTATTTATTAAGGTTAAGGTTACAATTTCAAATAAAGTTATCTTATCTTTTCTTATCTTTCGTTTATTCCTGGAAAACATTTTTTATTGGTGCCGTGGGCCGTGGTGGCCTAGTGGTTGGACCTACCGCCTCTCATGCAGAACAGAGGGTCGGGGGTTCGATTCCGGCTCGCTCCTCTAAGTTTTCAATTTGAATTTTTCACTGAGCTTTTCGGTGAAGGAAAACATCGCGAGGAAACCTGCACGCATCTACGAAGTAATTCAAAGATGTGTGTGAAGTCCCCAATTCGCACTGGGCCCGCGTGGGCACTATATATAGATAGCCCAAACCCTCTTGCGATGAGAGGAGGCTCTGTGCCCAGCAGTGGGACACAAATAGGCTGTAGTAGTTAGTAAACATTTTTTTCACCTCACTGGCTCGAAAGTGGTCGTTTTGCAGCTTGATATCCGAGCGCAAAAGTTGTTTTTATCCGCTAGCGTGGAAAGTGTTTTTGAAATTCGAACGACGCATGACGCCACTGTCACAATAAAAAAACAACGATACGTTCTGAAACGCAATTCGTCGTGAGAGTTTTATTAAAATAAAGGTTCAATTTACTTAATATCATCATTAATAAAATTATATTAATAATACACCGTTTCAGATGTATTTCATTATTTCACTATGTTTTATCACAAAAATACTTAAATGTGTGTATATTTTAACTGTATTCAATGAATAATTGAATCTTGAAGTACGAGTAAGAGTGATTTGGAACGCAACCTCCGGAAAAAAACATTTAAAAAAAAGTTTTAGATTGCTGGTTTTGTAATTTAGAATACCTATACGAAGTAATAAAGAAAATATGAGCGATTCTAGCGATGAAGATACGAATTTAACTCCTCCAGAGTTAGCACAAACTGTACGTGACGCCGAACTAAGTCTTCTTCCCGAAAAATCGCGCGTGAGGTGAAAAATTTTGTGTTGCGCTCAGCAGCAAAGTCGTTTGCTGTCTCGTGCCTTGAAACCCTCGTTACACTCAGGATTCTATATTTGAACCACTCGCTTCGCTCGTGGTTCAACCCTAGAATCCTTCGTTCACTCGGGTCTCAATCACGCACTCACAGCAAACAACAACTTTGCAGCCTTGCATAACAAATCTATTATACCTATCAAAGGGGGCAAACGAGTAGACGAGATACTCGACGGGTGGTAGATACAGCCTACGTCAAAGAGATATGAACAGTTTTGGACCGTAATACCAAGAAATAGGTGGAAAAGCAATGCAAGCAATGGAGGGAGCTATGCTCGGGGTTTCACTGCGTGATAGAATCAGAAATGAGGATATCCGCAGTAGAACTAGGGTCACCGACATAGCCCGAAGAATTGCGAGCCTTAAGTGGCACACTATTTTTTAATGATTTGCATGTATGGGATGTAAGTAAAACGGAATCGGACGAAATCCATTGTGATTGTGAATACTTATCTTCGAAATTTTACATGGAAGTGCCAAAAATTATAAGAAATATGGTTGTTTTCTAAAAATATGGATATTTGCTAACCCGTATTGTATTGTATACTCCAATGGGGCCGGAAAAGTTCTCGAGTGGCGTCCGCGAACCGGGAGACGAGCTGTCGGTAGGCCTCTTACAAGATGGAGCAACGACCTCGTGAAGGCCGCGGAAACCGGTGGAAGCAAGTAGCACAGGACCGGAATAAGTGAAGCAGTGGACGTCTTTCGGCTGAAATGATGATAATTGATGGAAAAGTGTTAATGTCTTACATATTAATGTCTTTGACGTCGACCGCACCATTTTATTTCATCTTTCGTTTAAGTCGCCAATGCGTTGCTGGCCTTTGCCTTTGAGAGCCCTATTCACTCGCTTCTTGATGATCTCCAAATGATAGCAAAATAAGTAAAACTATCAAGGAAAATATGGTTTCTTTGTTCGGCAGGAATCAGGAAATGGAGGTGCATAGCCTTTATTCAAAGTCGGTTGAAAACTCAAAGAATCGGCAAGATGATAGAGTAAAGTAGGTATCCTTGAAAGGTAATTTACCGTGAATTTGCTTAAATCTGCTCAGTAAGAAGGTTTCAATTTACTTTTGAGATGCTGGAATCTCGACAGTTTTGTCAAAAGGCTCTCGCTCGGCTCGACTCATTATGCCGAATTGAAATCTTGTCATGACAAGAATACTTAAATTAAGTAAGTATTGAACTTGCTCCTGCCGCTGACTTCATTCGACTTTGTAAATAGGCCTTTATTCACGTTTTATCTAATAGGTACTGGTCGCTGGCAGATTCATTTAATTTACGTCACACCAGGCCGAAAAGCGGGATTTACCGCCCTTGGGCGCTACGAAAAATCCCTCTTCACGGCCAGGTGGTGACGTAAAATCGTATACTAACCACGGGCGGTCGCAAAGAAATCCTCAGACCGCTAGATTATAGCCCTCGCCGCCGGCTCGGGCCTCAATTACCCGCGATCTGTGACTTTCTTTACTTGACCGCCCTAGGTGTGTAATGTACTATTTCATTTCTCATACTCTGAAAGTTTATCATTGTTCATCTGCGTAGCGGGTTGAAAGTGATGCATGTCGTAAAGTAATTGGAGGATTTGACATTCATATCTCCGTCTCTTTTAAACTCATATACAAAGTCATATGTCAAAAAAGGACGAATACATGTCTCTTGCTCAGTTTCAAATTAAACAATCTTGGGGAAATGAGATTTTTTTTGGCAATAAAGTTGTCAAAAAAAACGGGCAAAGGAACAACGAATACAGCCAAGAAATCATTAAGTATAATATTACTTTTCATTTCTAATAAAAAAAATAGGTATATAAAATGAGAACTTACTTAACTTGACAAATAATTCATATTTTATGACAATTCTAAACGCCTAAATATCAATCAAGTCGGTTTATTCATATTATATTGTCTCTCGCTCAGTTTCAAACAGACAATCTTGGGGAATTAGATTTTTTTGTTGGCAAAAAAATTCGGCAATGGAACAACGAATACAGCCAAGAAATCATTATGTACTTACTAGGTATATTATTTTCATTTCTTATAACAAAAATGGTTATATTTAATATGAAAACTTACTTAATTTGACAAATAATTTATATTCATTTGTGTTTTTACATTTGTTATCGACCTTGTCAATCATCAAATTGCATGATGCAAGGTGCAGTGCGGCGCGGCGCTCTGAGCGCGATTCGGAACGCTGCCTTAATGCCCGGGCGCGCCGACGTGACATGCGCAGACGGATTTTGTCAAATGGACAAAATGGCGGCAAACTAAACTTACTTCACAATACGTGATTAGTTTTTAATGTATGTTGTGAACTAAATATACTTAAATATATTAGAGCAAATATGACTATTTATAATGATCGAGAAATGAACTGAACTAACTGTACAGCTATGGAAAATGTGACACCGCAGAACATGTGTTTTTAGTAGGTAAGTAGCACATATTTTTTTTATTTTTTTTCTTCATATTCGAAACGAAAAGTAGAGTGTTCACGCTCGGGTGAAAGAAACCCATTTCTGACTCGTACTATTTAGCGCTCTCACTGGCGTTCGAGCGCCAAACGACTCGTCAGGAATGGGTGCCTTTCAGCCCTCGGTTAACAATCTTCTATTTCTTACGTGTAAAAGATGTGTGTGAAGTCCCCAATCCGCACTGGGCCCAGCAGTGGGACGCAAATAGGCTGTAGTAGTAGTAGTAAAAACCGGCCAAGTGCGTGTCGGGCCACGCGCAAAGTATAGGGTTCCGAAGTTGAGGATGCCCACAGTACCTTTCTAAGACTTATTAGCATCTAGCTAGCCTGTGGTATGACGTGCCTGCCCGTCGCCTCTGCCGCTCGAGAAAAAATATTGGTATTTTAATCATTTCATAAGTTGGTCGACTATGACTCGTAAGTTTGTACAGCCTACTTAGCTTTCCATAGTTTTCCTTTCAACTACGTTATATATGCCACAACCGTGATTTTTTTTCAGCCATCCAAATACCACCATTTAGCTGGCAGGGGGGGGGGGGACACGTGACTCTAATAAAATAATAATAAGCTTAATAGGTATTTCACAAACGCATCAATTAATCAAAAAATGGTTTTAACAAACCCACAATATTTTTTAAGACCTATTCAACGATATGCCGCACCATGGGATACGCAAGAAAAAAAAATTACATCCCCACTTTACGAGTACCTAGGGGAGGTAAGTACCCTATAAAAAATATATTTCAAAATTTTATTGTACCACTTTGTCAGCGTAACGAATATGTATATTCATGCCAAATTACAGCTTTCTAGAACGAAGCATCTCCGAGCAATAGTGCGGACAGACGGACGGACGGATATGGCGAAACTATAAGGGTTCCTTGTGGACTTCGGAACCCTAAAAAGTATCTGGCCAATTTGCTGAATAAATTTGTTGAATTGGTCCGATTTCTTTCAAATTTTGATTCTGATCGAGAAAATCGAAACTTCAAATTCAGGTAGGTGCCTATATTATTTGGTCGTCGATTTCATCATTTTAATAAGGTTGGCACGCATTTGATTTTGGTATCAATTTTGTAAATAAAATACTTAAGTAATAAAATACGTCCTGAAAACAATGCTTCGAAATTGGAACTTACCTACTTATGATTTTTTTTCTTTATTTTGGAAGTCGTAAATTTCATACTTAAAATTGAAATTAAAATACTCCTCATTCTACAAAGGCGCAAGTCAAAAATGACGTACTTAACTCTCCTGCACATAGAATTAGTGGGACACAACTCGAAAAAATCTTTAATAAATAAAGAACTTTTCGCCCAAACTACCCAAAATATTAAAGTTATTATCAGTACAGTCAGCAGCAGAAGTAGATAAGCTGTCCAGGTGTTCAAAATGACCTACACACGCCCTTAACGTCTTAAGAATAAGGTCGTGTGTAGGTCATTTTGAACACCTGGACAGCTTATCTACTTCTGCTGCTGACTGTACAACTCTCTTTAGCGAAATAGCCACATGACGCACCAGTTACCACTTTTTTAAACACGATAGACGTTGCCAACCTTCGGAGATAAACCCTCTTAAAGTGTAATGAACAAAAAAATCTGTTTTTTTTTATTGAATCCTTTAGGCAGAGTGAATGTTGTCAATTAGCCTGCGAAGTTCGGTACTTAGAGACCCTTAACACTTCTGAATATCAGAGCCTTACAATGTTCCCTTTTCCTTTTCTACTCCGAACCCAAACTTTATTAAAATACCTCTTTAGTGTAATTAAGTGACGTAGGGTTGGACCTTCGTCGAAATTTGCTACATGCGTACTTAGGTGCCTATACAGGGTGCTCGTGAGCATTGCGAGAGATTTTAACTGCTAATTCCTGAGGCTATAAGAAGTAATAAATGTTATATGAACTTAGGTCCTAACACGTTTTTTTTAATTATTATTTTCATACATAATAATTGCTAACGTAGTATAAACGTGCCTTTAGAATGAGCTGGCAACGTCTGACATTGCTAAAAAAAAAATACTACGTTAGCAATTATTATGAATGAAAAAAAAAAAACGTGTTTCGACCTAAGTTCATATACCATTTATTACTTCTTATAGCCTCAGGAATTAGTAGTTAAAATCTCTCGCAATGCTCACGAGCACCCAGTATATCAAAAGAAACGTTGTCTACTTATGATTTATTTTGAAATTATGAATCTCCTGAAAGATTTTAAAGTAAACAATCGTCCAGTTTAATACAGCTGTAATTAAATATTCATCACTGTCTCAACAACTAGCAAAATTCAATTTGTTTCTTCGAGGGAAGTGATATCGAATCGCAATGGAAAATGCTACTGAGGAATTGGTTTTTATATTGAAATTATGTAGATTCACTATCAATCACTATGTAGGCGTCCATGTATATTATTATCCTTTTTAACCTTTTTGAAAAGCAGACATTTGTTTATACTGTTTACTTACATTGTGTATGTTTTTATACTTTTCCCATCCCATCCTGTATTTTCCTTCATCACTTCAGCCGGAAGACGTCCACTACTGGATAAAGGCCTCCCCCAAGTCCCGCCACTCAGACCAGTCCTGTGCTGCTCGATTCCACCGGCTTCCCGCGACTTTCACGCGTCGCTCCATCTTGTTGAAGGCCTGCCGACAGGAGCTCGTCTCCCGGTTCGCGGACGCCCCACTTTTCGGCCCCATCGGCCATCGAGAGCAATGTGCCACTTAAGGCTCGCAATTCTTCGGGCTATGTCAGTGATCCTAGTTCGGATCTACTGCGGATATCCTCATTTCTGACTCTATCACGCAGAGAAACCCTGAGCATAGCTCTCTCCATTGCCCTTTGGGTGACCTAGAGCCTTCTTATCAGGCCCACCGTTAGCGCCCACGTCTCGGAACCATAAGTCATCACTAAATACTGTGTGTTTAATAACAGTCTTTAATGTTTAAGAACGAACTCACTCGAGTGAAAAAAAAATATCACCGAAATTGGAATATATCAAAGGCAATTTCTGGAATGTGTTGGCATTTGATTCGTTCGCTAGTCGTGACAGTTGCGAATGGCGAGTTAGCTTTTGTAAGTTTAGCTCTCTGAACGTAATAAACAAATAATATGTAGAATGCCTACTACTACTACTACTACAGCCTATTTGTCCGTCCTGTCCGTCAGCCGTCCCACTGCTGGGCACAGGCCTCCTCTCATCACGAGAGGGTTTGGGCTATAGTCCCCACGCGGGCCCACTGCGGATTGGACCCTTCATACACATCTTAGAATTACTTCGCAGATGCGTGCAGGTTTCGTCACGATGTTTTCCTTCACCGAAAAGCGCAGTGGTAAATTCAAATTGAATTTCGCACATAAGTAAATTTAGAGGTGCGAGTCGGAATCGAACCCCCGACCCTCTGCATGAGAGGCGGTAGGTCGAACCACTAGGCCACCACGGCTTAATGCTTTATCATAGAGAGATTATACCTTCCATTTTTCGGGGCATTTTGTATGGGAAGACCAAGATCCTTGATTGATGACCTAAGAACGATGGGATATACATATTTCTGAGTACCTAGGTACCTTGTACTTTAAACTTCGACTTTACAGAGCAGACAAGTCATAAAACATAGGTACAAGTACACTTTCGACATACCTACAGATAAATAGCCGATGGAGATTACGAAGAATTTACGGGAAAAGGGACGGCCCGCATTTCCTGGCAATAAATACGGATTCAAGCTCACAGAATAAACTTCTAGCAGGGGTATTAATTACACGTACCTACTTAGTACCTACTTTCAAAATCCTTCGCATAACTTTTAGTCAGTTATAAAACGTCGGCAGCTCTCACAGCTTTTGATATTAATGCCGATCACGATTCCCCAGTCGGATGGGCAGTAAAGTGTTGCAAAACGTAACATTCGCCCGTTACTCCCGTCATGAAAACCTAGAGTTAGCAGTAAAGTTCGGAAGCACCGGGCAGGCGATAGTAATAAAAGATAAAGTACCTATCCGTAGACACGGTCGAGCAACAGGCTACTAAGCTCAGTGGCTCAGTACATTTTGAATCGCCGCTCGAGCCGACCGCACGCCCACCCACCGAAAATCGCACCTAACAAAACATCCTCGCGGTTCGCCTCTGCAACATCCAGTTTTGTACCGGATAACATTCGTAAGTACACAGTCTTTTTTATCTTTAACATTATCGCCTTATGTAAACATTGAAAGTGTTTCGATTCGAATTTGCGCACATTGCAATCATCTCTTATTTTTCTTAAAACAAACTGACTTTAGGTTACGTTTTGAAGTGTTGCTATGTTTTACTATTATTACAGTGATTACGGTTGTACATAACTAGAGATGAGTGCGCGAACGCACAAGTATTTATCCCCGCGATAGAAATATTTGCGAGGTTGCTTATAAAATAAAAATACAATTTACAATCTTACTAATAAAAACGGAAATGACAAATCACGTTTTAAAGCCATAAAGTTATGTATATAGTCCAGTTCAAGTGTCAGTTTCAACTAATTTCTATAAAAGGTATCGATTGCCTGTGTAAACGGTCAATTTATCATTTTTGTAGTTAGACGTCCAATTAAAAGATGATTAATTAAGGATAATGATAAACTGAAACCTATTAGAGTTTTAATCAATCAGCACTGAAGCACTCCAATCCTGTAAACTGATCCGAAACTTTCAACATGCTGATGATCGTGAGTCGATGTAAGTAAACAACAAGTACGAATTCAAAGTCTAAAATGTTGGATTTATTTAGTAATTAAGTTGTAGAGCCCTTAATTTGGGAATGACGTAAGCAAACGTTGTGCGAATTTGAATTCTACAAAATAATAACCCAAAGTACAACGATTTGAAAATCGAATACTACTACTACTACTACAGCCTATTTGCGTCCCACTGCTGGGCACAGGCCTCCTCTCATCACGAGAGGGTTTGGGCTATAGTCCCCACGCGGGCCTAGTGCGGATTGGGGACTTCACACACATCTTTGAGTTACTTCGCAGATGCGTGCAGGTTTCGTCACGATGTTTTCCTTCACCGAAAATCTCAGTGGTTAATTAAATGAATTTCGCATATAAGTAAACTTAGAGGTGCGAGCCGGTATCGAACCCCCGACCCTCTGGATGACAGGCGGTAGGTCGAACCACTAGGCCACCACGTATTCACGGCCACGGCTACCTACAGTATATGGGACGCCAAATTGGACGCTAATTAAGGGTTAAATCTAACTAAGTAAGGGTGCGACATGCGTCCAGATCGTGCGGCGCATTCGCCAGATCCAAATGCACCCTAAGGTACCTAGGTTATATATGAAAATGAAAAATGTTTATTACGTAAAACTTCTATAGTGAGAATGAGAATGAGAATGAGATCTTTATTTGCGCTTCGTACATATGATACATGCAAATATATTGTTAAGTACAAAGTTATTATTAGGATTATAAAATTGCTATAAGTGTCTATAAGTAATAAAATAAAATATAAATTAAATGTCCATAATCTTAATTTACATGCTACATACATTATAAATTCCCTTAATCTAACAAGTTGGCTAAATATTCATTAATTGAGTAGTATGGTCGATTTATAAAATATTCTTTCAATTTTCTGTCAAATATGGAAATATGTTCATAGCTTTTCAGTTCTGTGTTTAACTTATTGTATACATAAATTGAATTATTAACAAAAATTTTATTAAAATTACTAAACTTTGATTTGACTATAGCTAAATCTTCCTTGTTTCTAAGGGTAGGACATTGTCTAGCTTTTGGTAGATGCTCTCTATTTTTATGCACATATAGGCATATACGATAGTTACATACCTGTAGATGAAGGTGGGGGTTTTTGCTTAAGTGTTATGAGCCGCAAGAAGTCCACAGCTTAACCTGCAAATCGGTCGCGTGTACGAGTAGCTATAGAACTCAAGTCATAAAACTTAAAATAAACATTTCTCACTTTTCGGTGTGGTAGGACTTGGTGCTACTAGGTCTGTCCGGGTTGGTCGGAAGAATCCATATTAATCCTTATTATCCATATTAATATTATAAATGCAAAAGTAACTCTGTCTGTCTGTTACCTCTTCACTCTTCAACCGCTGGACCGATTTGGATGAAACTTGGTATGTACCTATTTAGATAGTTAGAGTCCCGGGAAAGGACATGGGCTACTTTTTATCAAGGAAAAACTTATAGTGGCCGTGGGAACACAACTAGGTACCTAAATTCCACGCGGGCGAAGTCGCGGGCAGGAGCTAGTATAATAAATTCGAAAGTTACTCTGTCTGTCTGTCTGTTACCTGCTGCATGCTTAAATTTAGATAAAATTTAGTATGGAGATAGTTGAAGTCCCGGTAAAGGACATAGGCTACTTTTCCCGCGGGAACGCGCTAACCAAATCCCAAGTGGGCGAAGTCGCGGGCATAAGCTAGTTGTGTATAAATAGGTACAATTGACACTCGTTGTGGTGGGCAACTACGTTATACGGAACCGATTGATCGTTTTTTATAGCTATAACGCTATAGAAATAATAGTACATTATTGCAGAGGCCGCCAAAGTAGCGCATTGTCGGACGAGGCATTTAGGAGACTGAGCGAGCGTATGGATGGTGGTCCGCAAACACGACAATAATGTTTTTTTTGGCCTAGGCCGGCAATAAAGAGCCTCGCGTCTTCTTTTTTTAAAGTAACACAAACATTTCCGAGCATGATTGACAAAAAAAACCTACATTTTCCTGAAACGCTTGATTAATTCAAACGTCCATTTCACATCGCCTGTTTATTCTCACACAGAGAATATATTCGTATAATTTTTTTAAAGCCGCAACTTGTTTACATTTCACGACACGTCAGTATAAATAAATTTTAGATGTGTTTTTCGAGCCTTATCGCGAACGGAATAGATTCTAAATTGTTTACCTTATTGTACTGTACAGTGAATGTAGTTTTTTTCCCATTAAATACTATTGTAATATCGTGATAATGTCCTAGATAAAAACGTTATCTAGTGTGCGTAGCCAACTACTTGTTTACCTACTAGTAGTCCTACTACTTTCTATTGCGAGTAGGTACCTAACTACTAGCACATGTAGAGATCTTCTACTAGGTATCTAAAGTCCCGCGCCTTCACATTTCAAAACGCTACAAGCTGTATTTAAAAAGCACCACCAACACTCTCAACACATGCGTGCGTGCTGAGACAGCCATCAACTATGCGGTGAGAGTGTTGGTGATGCTTTTTAAATGATACTAAAAAATTGAAGCGTTTTGAAATGTGAAGGCACGGGACTTTAGATATTAGAAAATCTCTATCAGATAGGGTTGCCATCTGTTTGTATTTAGCAGGACATGTTAGGCTTTTTCGAGTTGTGTCCGGAAAAATATTCATATGTCCGGCCTGTCCGGCTTTTGTTTGGCTGTTTGTTAGAGCTTCAAGCGAAGCAATCATCATCAGTTATGTCAGTACTGATCGAAGGAAGCTGAAATTTGGCGTATAGATTCCTTGAGCAGTGTAGGGAAACTCTAGGAGAGGATTTCCCGAAACTCCCACGTGAACGGAAAAAATGGGGTTTAACATTTTTTTAAAGTTATATCCGGCTTTATAAAGTTGTGTTTGTGTTTTAGTTGAGGTGATGTCAAGCTTTTAGGGTAAAATGACCGGCTTTTTTCTGGGCAGAGTCCGGTTTTATCATTTTAGGAGATGGCAACCCTAGTATCAAATAAATAGATGATCGATAATCTGGAACTAGGTATACATGTAGGTAGGTAACAAGTTGGTAACAAGTAAGTTCTGTAAGCTTTAAATGTTTTCATAATTTCATCTTGATGTTTTCATGAAATTCAATGACAGATGTGTTTTGGTTTGCCGCGTATTTAGGTACTAACTTCAGTGAACTTTCAATTAACTTTTTTAAAAGTCAAAAGTGGTTGATTCCGTGTTCTGATGATACTTTTGCCACAATGTACAAATTATTAATACCTATACGGCGATTTTTTTAAAGAGTTTTGTTGTAACATTGTTAGTTCGCTACTTGCTTGCTTACTAAATTGCTTACTTTTTCCTCCACATTCATATGTATATGTCAAATAAATTTTACGTCACACCAGGCCGAAAAGCGGGATTTACCGCCCTTGGGCGCTACGAAAAATCCCTCTTCACGGCCAGGTGGTGACGTAAAATTGTATACTAACCACGGGCGGTCGTAAAGAAATCCTCAGACCGCTAGATTATAGCCCTCGCCTGCGGCTCGGGCCTCAATTACCCGATCTGATCTGAGACTTTCTTTACTTGACCGCCCTAGGTGTGTAATGTACTATATTTCTATTTCTAAATCGATCCAGCGCGGACAGCGGGAATTGAGCGTTACACTATTAACAAATTATATACTAAAACCTTCCTCTTGAATCATTCTATCTATTAAAAAAACCGCATATCTAAGCATAAGTACCTACATAGGGACAGACAGACAGCAGGAAGCGACTTTGTTTTATACTATGTGCTACTACTACTACGACAGCCTATTTGCGTCCCACTGCTGGGCACAGGCGTCCCTCATTATGAGAGGGTCTGGGCTATAGTCCCCACGTGGACCCAGTGCGAATTGGGGACTTCACACACATCTTTGAATTACAGGAAAAGCTAATGGTAAATTCAAGTGGTTTTATACTATATAGTGATTATTAATTTTGTCATACCCATTCTCGATCAATGAAGCTACGCTTAGATATTTAAAACTAATACGGTTTGTCTGTTAAAGTGACTTCAAATATTAAGAGGGTTTACTCCGAAAGTTGGCAACGTCGCAAATAGATGTCAAATATTTTGCTGTTTTAATTAATTTCTGAATATTACTGAATGAAAACATGAATTATCGCTCTATGGTTGAATAAAACATTAAGTATGGATTGCAACAGTTATCAAAGGAACACGACATTTTTAGTATTATGGAAGTAGGTAACATCTTTTGAAAACTTTCCATCGCAGTTTCCATGCATTTTAATGTAATCTTATCATTTGAATGCCTAACCAAAAAATATAAAACTAGACGCGTCATTCAACCGTAGAATGATATCTTCGTTTTAATTCAGCAATATTGAGAAATTAATAAAAACAGCGAATAATTTGACAGCTATATGCGACGTTGCCAACTTTCGGGATAAAGATTCTTAAGCGCTAAAATTTATGAAAATAAACCTTCTGCGATTAGGTGCCTTGGTAGATCCTAAAGAAAAATGGATATTTCAAGGTCATCACCGTAATACCTTTACTTTACAAAAAACTTGGAAGAGTCAATTTATCAGTCTTAAATAGAAGAAACTCTTAAAGCGGGACCAGACGAGACTTTATTAATAAACTTATTTTTTTCTATTTATGGATTATAATATCTCATTACAGGATCATCTATCTAAGTAAAACTTCGTTCTTTAGGATCATGTTTAATTGATGTTAAATTTAGATCGCAGTGATTAGTAAGTAAATTTTTAAATTCAAATTCAATCATTTATTTAGCAAATTGGCCCTTTTACATGTCAGAAAAAGAATTTACCAGCGCTTCCTAGACCCATTGCTTGAGAAGAAGCGCCGCAATAAACACAAGCAGAGGGCCTTTTTTTCAAAATTTCCACATAGTTACAAAATTTACATTTGCATTACATGTATAAAATATACATGTACGTACTAAAATTACATTGAAGGGATGTATATATAGTCCCTAACTTAAACTTAAATCTAAGATCTTAGAGAAGTATAGTCTCCAAGGGTCCAGAAAAAAAAAATATGGAGATGTCATGTCCTCCATTGTCAAATAAATATAAATTCCATAGATGTCGACAGTCTCAAAATATCAATAAATAATGAAATACATCATGTATAAAAGAGTTCATTAATACATGTCCATAGAACATGATGAGGTTTCTCGCTTAAAATGTTTGACTTAGTAATTAAAGCTAATGATTATTTTTAAACGTAATGTTTTTATTTAATAGTTCGAATGTTAGTATACTTACGTTGATGAAACACTACTCTGCTTGAGTGTACAGCAAGATAACAACTGCATAGGAAAGAAAACCTCAAATGCTCTATATTATGTTTTTTTACGTCGTCTCTCCTGGAAACCTCTCTCCCTGAACCTTTCATTTTCCCTGTTAAGCAGACATGGTCGGTCTATGTGTCGAACTTGAGGAAGGCTTATAGAGGTATCCAATAGTAGACTAACAGACAGTCTCCAGGCTCCTGGACCGTAGGTAGACTCTCCAGGGGGCCACCGTCGGAGAATCTCCGTAGGTTATATTTGGAACTAGCTTTTCCCCTCAACTTCGAATGCGCAGAAATATTAAAATGAAAAAGTGGGAATTTCGCAAAATCCTCTCTTAGTGCTCCCCTACGTTCCCTAAGGTATCTTCATGCCAAATTTCAGCTCTGTACGACCAGTAGTTTCGGCTCTTCGTTGATCGATCAGTCAGTCAGTCAGTTTCTTGTTTTATATACATACTTATATAGATTTCTTCAATTCGTGTACGTTGAGCCTACCACACGAGTAAGTAAATACTTTTGATTGAGATAAATTTACTTAGTAAGAAACTGCGTTCGCGCCGTTGCGTTCAGACGTGAGAGTTGACAGTCAAAGTTTATGGCTGGTAGGTAAGTAAGGTTTTTTTTATGAACTGGGCAAACGAGCAGATGAGCTAGGGTAGGTAGTCATCGTCGCCCATGGCCAAGTGCAACACCGGTGTTGCCAATGCGCTACCGGCATGCTACCATACCATAGAGCCAGTGCCGTCTTTACCATAAGGGCACACAGGGCCCGTGCCCAGGGCCCCCATCCTTAGGCGAACCGAAGGACAGACAGTAAAAAAATATAAAATCACTAGCTTCTGCTTGCGACTTCGCCCGCGTGGAATTTGCGTGTTCCCGCGGGAAGTATACACTTTTCCGGGATAAAGAGTAGCCTATGTCCTTTCCCGGGACTCCAACTATCTCCATACCAAATTCCATCCAAATCGGTCGATTTGTTGAAGCGTGAAGAGGTAACAGACAATCAATCAATCTTTATTCGCATAAAATGTAGTAGGTACATAAGATGGTATACATATAAAATTTTAAGTGCTAAGTACACCTTACCAGCAACTGACATGCGAAAATATAAAACAAGGTTCCTAACTAGCAAACATATTATAATATTAGTATTTAGCCATTGAAATAATCACGTACCTACTTAAATTTAATGTCAAGATTTGTAATAGTCAAAATATTCATTAATAGAGTAAAAACATTCGTGTGTCAACCAATTTTTGAGCTTAATCCTAAATAAGTTAAATGACAAGTTTTTAAGGTCATCATGCAAACGATTATAAATATCAATAGACATGCAGTAAGTGCTATTTCCATATAATTTGGTCTTTTTAGCAGGCATGACGAGACGATTCGGATACCTGGTATTAAATTTACATACATCTTTTTTTTTTTAAACTCTGAATGTGTTTTAACGAATAAGCAAACTTCATATATATATATGCATGGCACAGTCAGAAATTTAAGTTCCTTAAATAGAGGTCTACATGATGACAGACAGATTTACTTTCGCATTTATAATATTACTAGCTTCTGACCGCGACTTCGCCCGTCTGGAATTCGGTTATCGCATTCCCGCGGGAACTACGCATTTTTCCGAGATAAAAAGTAGCCTAGTCCTTTCCCGGGACTTCAACGATCTCCATGCCAAATTTCATGTAAAATGGTCTAGCGGTTGAAGCGTGAAGAGGTAACAGAAAGACAGACAAACAAACAGACAGACAGAGTTACTTTCGCATTTATAATATTAGTATGGATAGTATGGACATCAAAGAGCAAAAGACGGTTTTTTACATACAACAATTTACATTTTAGCCGCCCTCCCGGTGTAGCTATTAAATAACATGCCATCCGAAGTCAACGAGAATTTACATAATAATGAAATTTCCAGATTTTTCTCGTGATTTTATAGATAAACTAGCTGATGTGTCCCGAGGTAAAATGTCACGGCCCTCAAATTGAAGCTTTAGTCTAGCTACCTACTTTGTGTCACTTTCAAACCTTATTTTAAATAAATCAAAGGAAAAAAGTGTAGTTTTCAAAACGACATAGGACTTTTGCTAACTAAACTTTAATGTTAATTAAAGTTAATGTAAATTAATTTCGTTTTATTTTTTTTTTAATTTGGTCGTTTTCAATCACTACATAGTATAAAACAAAGTCACTTTCTCTGTCCCTATATCCCTATACTGTATGCTTAAATCTTTAAAACTACGCAACGGATTTTGATGCGGTTTTTTTAATACCTAGTTTGTTACTAAGTTCTGTTACTCGATTTGCAAACTCTTTTCTTGCGTTAAAACAAATGCTACCGAAAAAATTAAAAAAATTAAAATATGGCGGGTTGTCAGTTATAATTTTATAGCACACACAACACTTATCTCGTCGTATTTATAATGGATTGGGGTCTAAAAGAAAATCGTGTCGCTGTAATTGCGTTGCACAAATGCGGGCATCCGCCAAACGTGATTTTGAAGTTGCTTCAAAATCTGAAAATCAATAAACAATTCGTTTATCGGAATTGTTCCCAGTTCTACAGATTTCTTTTACAGAATACCATGTCTACAGATTTCTATTTCTACACATTCCCAAGTGTACAGATTCCCAATTTTACAGAATTGGTATTCTACAAAATTTCAATTCTACATATTCGTAATTATACAGACTCCAATTTCCAAAAACTCCCAATTCTATAGATTCCGCTTAGGATCAACTCAGCCCACGGGCTCAGTCGACTACTAGTTTACCGGTAAGGGTCCACTCAGTCCGTGAATATGCAAAGACTTAGGAATGTGACTGGGTCGACGGGTCCCCGCTACGCGGGGCCCCTATTTCTAGGTAGTTTGCCCTTCGGGCGTATATAGATAACTAACGAACCTAACCTACATTCACACCTAACGGACTGAGTGGACCCTTACCGGTAAAATAGTAGTCAGATAAGAAACTGTGGAATAAAGAATATGTAGAATTGGGAACCTGTGTAATTGGTTATCTGTTAAATTGGGAACCTGTGTAATTGGTTATCTGTTAAATTGGGAATCCGTAGATTAGAGAATCTGTAGGATTGGGAATCTGTAGTCATGGAGATAGTTCGTTTATCGTACCATTAATAGGTACAATAGTACCCTGAGCTTTGATGACCGCAAGAGGTCTGGAAGACCACGCACCGTTCGGACCCCAGCTCTAATAAAGGCAGTGAAGGCGAGAATCGCAAGAAACCCCGTCCGGAAGCAAAAGTTGTTGGCAATTCAGATGTCTGTGAAGAGAAGCTCCCTTAAAAAAGTTATCAATCAAGACCTTGGACTACACGCTTATCGTAGACGGAAAGGTCATTTGCTTAATGGACGATTGAAGACTATGAGGCTGAAAAGAAGTCGTGTGCTACTGAAGCGGTACGCACAAAATGGCCACCGAAATATATTATTTACAGACGAAAAAATGTTTACCATTGAAGAATGTTGTAACCGCCAGAATGACAGAGTGTATGCAAAAAACAGTCAAGAAGCGAGTGTAGCTGTTCCGAGAGTGCAACGAGGCCATCATCCCTCTTATGTCATGATTTGGTTAGGTGTGTCATACTCAGGGTTAACACAGGTCCATTTCTGTGAAAAAGGTGTCAAGACTGGGGCTAAAGTTTACCAGGAAACCGTTCTAGAACCAATAGTGAAGCCTTTAAGCCACTCTCTATTTCAAAACCAGCCCTGGGTCTTTCAACAAGACTCAGCCCCTGCACATAAGGCAAAAACAACTCAAGCCTGGTTTCGAAGCAACAAAATTGACTTCATTGCCCACGAAGACTGGCCCTCCTCCAGCCCGGACCTCAACCCCCTGGATTATGCTATATGGCAGGTTATTGAGGAGAAAGTCTGTGTTAAACCCCACACAAATCTTGACTCCCTCAAGCGGGCCATAGTCAAGACAGTGACGGAATTAGATATGACAACCGTGCGTGCCGCTATTGATGACTGGCCTCGTCGTCTGAAGGCCTGTGTTCAGGCCCAAGGAGGCCATTTTGAATGAAAGTGACAAATGTAAATCCTGATTGTGTGTACTTCATTTTAATATATAATTTATTCAACTTTCGTTAGTATATTTTATATAGATAAGGATTTTTACAGTAACATAACTTAGTAACCAACTAGGTAGATAGAGTGTTTCGTATATAATTTGTTATAGTTTAACACTCAATTCCCGCGGGAACGCTATAACCGTCGCAACGAGTGGACCGATTTGGATGAAATTTGGTATGGAGATAGTTTGAGACCCGGGCAATAACATAGGATACTTTTTATCCCGATATTTCTACGGGAACGGGTTTTCCAAGGGTCAAACCAATTTTTCAATACTTCTAATAACTATAACTGTCTACGCGGGCCGAGGTCGCGGGCAAACGGCTAGTAATCATACTAGCCGTTTGAATATAAAAAATAAAATAAACCTACCTACCTACCTGTGAAATGTCCCAAGATATTTATATTATTATTATATTATTAGTATTACTAAATATATCTATATTTAGTAGGTATGTATCTAAAATTCCCAATTCAATACAAAGCACAAGATTCGATCAAATAAAGTAAAATTGAAAAGACATTCAATTTAGCAACATTTGATCTCGACATCACAGAGTAAGAAATCAAACATGTAACATGAATATTCAAGATCAAATAATGCGTTACGATTTTAATATATTCTCGAGTATAATATAACGTATAGAGAAAAGATTATAGGACATGCATAGTGTTGGTACCATAACCTGGTTATATCCACAATGCTCTACGATTGTCTAAAGAAAGAGAAATTGTTGTTAGAGAAACTTTCGATATTCTGACGATGTTCTAGAACAATTAGAACTATTTTTCTCTCTCTCTACGAGTTTTGACGAAAGTTGATAAGTAGTAAGTAGTGCAAATTGGAGAAAAAAAAGTTTTAATTGCCCTGTTTCCAAGTAATATAAGGAAAATTGGACTTTTTCCCTCCAATTTGCCCTATCGTCTAACACTCATAGATTTAAATATATATTAAAAGTCGCAGAGCAAATTGAAAAACCGGCCAAGTGCGTGTCGGGCCACGCGCAAAGTATAGGGTTCCGAAGTTGACGATGCCCACAGTACCTTTCTAAGACTTATTAGCATCTAGCTAGCCTGTGGTATGATATGAATGACGTGCCCGCCCGACGCCCCTGCCGCTCGAGAAAAATCATCATCATGAGTTGGTCGACTATTACTCGTAAGTTTGTACAGCCTACTTATATGTGATAGTTTTCCTTTCAACTACGTTATATATGCCACAACCACAACCGTGATTTTTTTCAGCCATCCAAATACCACCATTTAGCTGGCAGGGGGGGGGACACGAGACCCTTACAAAAAATTGCACTTTAAAGCTTAATATTTCACAAACGCATCACTTAATCAAAAAATGGTTTGAACAAACCCACAATATTTTTTTAAGACCTATTCAACGATATGCCGCACCATGGGGTACGCAAGAAAAAAAAATTACATCACCACTTTCCGAGTAGGGGAGGTACCCTATAAAAAAAAAAATATCAACATTTTATTGTACCACTTCGTCAGCGTAACTAATATGCATATTCATGCCAAATTACAGCTTTCTAGAACTAAGCATCTCCGAGCAATAGTGCGGACAGACGGACGGACGGACGGACGGACGGACGGACGGACGGACATGGCGAAACTATAAGGGTTCCTTGTGGACTTCGGAACCCTAAAAAGCAGTTATGGTTTAGAGCGGACTGCTTTTTAGGGTTCCGAAGTCCACAAGGAACCCTTATAGTTTCGCCATGTCCGTCCGTCCGTCCATCCGTCCGTCTGTCCGCACTATTGCTCGAAGATGCTAAGTTCTAGAAAGCTGTAATTTGGCATGAATATACATATTAGTTACGCTGACAAAGTGGTACAATAAAACTTTGAAATATATTTTTTTGTAGGGTACCTCCAATACTCGTAAAGTGGGGATGTAATTTTTTTTCTAGCGTACCCCATGGTTCGGCATATCGTTGCATAGGTATTTGCAAAATTATGTGGGTTTGTTAAAATAATTTTTTTATTAAGTGATGCGTTTGTGAAATATTAAGCTTTAAAGTGCTATTTTTTGTTAGAGTCCCCCCCCCCCCTGAAAGCTAAGTGGTGGTATATGGATGGCTGAAAAAAAAATGGTTGTGGCATATATAACGTAGTTGAAAGGAAAACTATCACAGCTGTACATACTTACGAGCCATAGTCGACCAACTTATGAAATGATTAAAAAACCAATGTTTTTTCTCGAGCGGCAGGTGCGTCGGGCGGGCACGTCATACCACGGGCTAGCTAGATGCTAATAAGTCTTAGAAAGGTACTGTGGGCATCGTCAACTTCGGAACCCTATACTTTGCGCGTGGCCCGACACGCACTTGGCCGGTTTTTTCAATTTGCGCTACGGCTGCTTTTCCAATTTGCTCTACGACTTTTGACAATAGAGCAATTTGAACAAATCTGTCAAAAAATAATCACATCATCATCATCATCATCATCATTATCATAAATCTTAAAATTATATTGCACAATTAATGTAATTTCGTGTTTGTGTTTCTCGAGCCATAATCACAACACTGTTGGTGTTCATTCACGAGGGGTAAATTAATTTAAAATTAGACAAATAAGCTGATTATAAATAAACACCTTTACGAATGTCTTAATTAGAACAATGGGGGTTTCTACTCGGGTTTCACCTCGGCCGTTATTTGATGCCAGCAATTCGAACATTTTGTGTATACAACCGGAACAAATAAGCATACAGCCCTCCTGATAGGTCTATAACCTTAGAGACCGGAAGATATTATGACTTTTATTTATTGTATGACGATCATAATCCAATCCATAGTTTTATGAAATAAATATCTGAATCTGAATCTGAATCTGATAGTCACAGAAAATTTCGAACCATTTGCATGGCGAAACGAACGATTTGTACCAAAAAAAAAATCTTTTATTTTCCGATAGTCGATGAAAAACGAAGTTGGCGGCAGCGTAATGCCGTAAGTACTTCTCCGGTGTGGTCTACATTCCACCATACCGACGAAATCACGTTAGTTAAAAAACCTTGAAAAAATTGAACTATTTGTACCAGGCTAATTTTTGCACAGCTCATCATCGTCGAGTAGCCATTCACGATCACCATGCCATACTTTTTCAACGGAGCCAAATGTACGCCATACCGCCGCAAAGGAGCAAGTTTTTCGAAGTATGGCACCACCTTTCCCCTCTACTAGAAGTATGGCAAATATAATAACGGTCACACTGTATCCATATACTTTCCAAAATTCAAATGCCATACTGTACAAATCGTTTTGGAAAAAAATCTGGATCACAGAAACGATGAAAAGGGCAGTCTTTCCCGTAATGAAATAGGTAGCACCATCTGTCTTTTGGTTTTACTACCGCTACTACCGGGTAGTAAAAAAGCTCAGTTAGAGCTTTTGTTTAACACAAACTTTGCCTTTGTGATTCAGGTCAAACGGTCGACGGCACCACTACTTACCTCGGCCCTAAATCTTTGCTCAGGTCAAGAGTATTGACTCAGGTGGAAATAGTTTTGATCAAGTTTCGATGGATCGGTGACAATACAAAAGTTTTCTTCTAGTAGGTTCTTACGTAATACTTGTAAACATTCAGAGAGTTTTATTGGCAAGTAAAACTATCTCTGTGCAATTAGATTTCAATAAATGACTTTCTCTTTTGATACTCGAGTCAAAAAGTATTGACTTAGCTTTATTTTAATTATTTTTTTAATTTTTTTTTTATTGAAAATTAATAAATCATACAGAAATAAAAAACTTAAAACTAAATCATTTTCCCGCAAAACTACTTGTATGCAGTTTGTCTGCAGGCAAGAAAATATACATATTAGAGTCTTCAATTTGACATTCCTTAATTTTAATATTACCTATTTAGTACTATTATTATAATATATGTTATATATTGTTATTACATAATATATATTAACATCCACGTTTGTATAAGAATTAAGAACCTTATTTTATTGTATTTGAACGAAACGATACGAATACCTAAAGAGCGCCTAAGAACTCTGACAGAAAGGCTCCGCTGACTAAATACATGAGCGGCAACACTTTTGTCGCCGTGACAAAGTTTCTGTCACCTCAAAAGTCACGTCTCCATAGCGAACTGAAGAAACAGTCACGCGTGACAAAAGTCACTTGTGGGCGCATCTCTTTGGATTTGACCCAGTGACGAAAACTGTCGCCGGCGACAAGTCACCCGTGGGTGCAGGCAGTCTCTAAGAATTGGCTATAGGTGAAAAATTACAATGTGCTCGATTATTTTTTTATGGATAGGAATAACCTTCCGTATCAAGAGAAAAAAATGTCTGAATTTTCCATGCGGTAGATTTCGCGTAAAAAAAAAGAAATTGATTTTGTGTTATGACGATTGAAATAAAGGTGTTTCCTTGGTCCAAGTATGCAGCACTACTTCTTGAAAAAATCAATAATGTCAATAGTGTCAACACTTTTTTTTAAGAAGTACTGCTGCATACTTGGACCAAGGAAACACCTTTATTTCAATCGTCATAACGTCACTGCCTGTGTGTGTTCACTCAAGATTTTGAATGGTAGTAAATAGGTGTTTAAATTTGTTCTGAATTCCGAATGCAGTCATATCGATTTATCATAGTAAATGTGAACATTGTTTGTTTGACAGTTAAATCAGTAAATTGTATGCACAACTGTGCCTTCCGAATTCAGATTATGAATTCAGCTCGCGTGAGGGCGGCCTGGAATAGAAAGAAAGTGGGCAAAAAATCCAACACCACAGCAACGTTTTACGTCAACTACGTAGCTACGTCCCACACAAGAGAGGAGAGATAAAAATCACGTGTTTCATATACAAATAGGTATGTGTTGACATTTTCATCGTCGCGGACCCGATGGGATGGGTTCATTTGTTAAACATTTCATAGAGCGTTTCATCTGACGGCTGTCTGGTGGTCGAAAACATATGAAGAGGGTAGGCATTTCATGTGGCATGTGGAATTGTGGATACCTTTGCCACGGTATATCTTATGAGGAGCGGCTGATAAGTAATCTCCTTGGTCAGAAATATATACAAAAATAATTCTGGCTGGTATGGATTTATATTCGTTTGTTATTCTATTTTCAAAATGTTCATTTGTTTTTTGCATCACGTTTATTTGTCTCTTACAATTGTTTCGAACATGTCGGTAGAAAAAGTGAAAATGGATAAAATCGAGCAGCGTGCGGTGATTAAGTTTTTGACTAAAGAAGGGAATACGCTTTCGGAGATCAGACAGCGTATGTTACGTGTGTTTGGCAGTTCGTGTTCTTCCGAATTTGTTATACAGTTTTGGTCAAAGCAGTTTAAGTTAGGTCGTGAGAGCCTGGAAGATGATCCTCGTAGCGGAAGACCAGTTTCGGCCGTCACCGATGAAAATGTAGCCAGGGTGAAAAAAAATATATTAGAGGACCGACGCGTCGTCGCGACGAGTGAAGCAGTGGGAGATAGCTAGAGATGTGGGCGTCAGTAAAGAGCGAGTCAATGAAATAATTCATGAGCATTGGAACATGTCCAAGGTTAGTGCACGTTGGGTCCCCAGAATGTTGACTGCATTTGACATGGAGAGGCGTGTCAAATGTTGCGAAGAGTTTTTGGACATGAGTCGAGGGAAAGAGGAAGAAATAATTTCTAGAATTGTAACATGTGATGAGACTTGGATTCGACAATGGGACCCGGAAAGTAAGCAAGAGTTGTTACAGTGGAAATTTAAGGATGAGAAGCCGCCTCGGAAATTCAAGGTCTGTCCATCGGCAGGTAAACTTATGGCTACAATATTCTGGGACACAGAAGGGATTTTGCTCATAGATTATTTACCGAAGAAAACTACAATGAATGCTGATTATTACTGAAACTTACTATATCAACTAAGAGAGACAATAAAAGAAAAACGGCGAGGTAAACTAAGCAAAGGAATTCTGATTTTGCACGATAACGCACCAGTGCATACCGCCCGCACAACGAAGCTAGCAATGGGGACTATCGTTTCTTTGCTCACCAGTTGGCGCCACTGTAGACTAAGGTCCAGAGGTATAGCTGTCAAAGGCGACTCTATAAGATCGGCGCCGAAACTAAGTTTTCAATCTTGAATCTCATTAAGTTTATTAATTATAAATAACTATCATCATATCGAGCAGCTATGCCGCAATGTTGTGCAGCTCCGTTTTGTTTGGAAAAAAGATTTTTTTTTCAAAGCGTTTACATTCATAGCCAAATAATCCATATTGCCGGTAATTTCACGAAGGAGATCACTATTCAACAGGTAAATTAAAGAAATTATGATTTATATCACGAAGCCCGCCAAAACCAGTGAAAACTGAATGTTATTGGACCTCACGCGACACTAGCGCCTCTAGTGGCAAATTCACACGCGATAGCCCCCATTAAAGACAATGGCTTCGAGACCATTCACCACCCCCCTTATAAAGACCTTATTAAGACCTATAGGTCTTATTAAGACCTATAGGTCTAGTACAGGTTATTATGTAAATTCTCGTTGACTTCGGATGGCATGTTATTTAATAGCTACACCGGGAGGGCGGCTAAAATATAATTGTTGTATGTAAAAAACCGTCCTTTGCTCTTTGATGTCCATACTATCCATACTAATATTATAAATGCGAAAGTAACTCTGTCTGTCTGTTTGTCTGTCTGTCTTTCTGTTACCTCTTCACGCTTCAACCGCTAGACCATTTTACATGAAATTTGGCATGGAGATCGTTGAAGTCCCGGGAAAGGACTAGGCTACTTTTTATCTCGGAAAAATGCGTAGTTCCCGCGGGAATGCGATAACCGAATTCCAGACGGGCGAAGTCGCGGTCAAAAGCTAGTAATATTATAAATGCGAAAGTAACTCTGTCTGTCATCATGTAGACCTCTATTTAAGGAACTTAAATTTCTGACTGTGCCATGCATATATATATATGAAGTTTGCTTATTCGTTAAAACACATTCAGAGTTTAAAAAAAAAAAGATGTATGTAAATTTAATACCAGGTATCCGAATCGTCTCGTCATGCCTGCTAAAAAGACCAAATTATATGGAAATAGCACTTACTGCATGTCTATTGATATTTATAATCGTTTGCATGATGACCTTAAAAACGTGCCATTTAACTTATTTAGGATTAAGCTCAAAAATCGGTTGACACACGAATGTTTTTACTCTATTAATGAATATTTTGACTATTACAAATCTTGACATTAAATTTAAGTAGGTACGTGATTATTTCAATGGCTAAATACTAATATTATAATATGTTTGCTAGTTAGGAACCTTGTTTTATATTTTCGCATGTCAGTTGCTGGTAAGGTGTACTATTAGGAGGGGCGGCTGAATAGTAATCTACCTAACAATGAAACAAAAGACTGTCGTAGCTACTTCTTTTCATTTTTCTATATAGTCCCCTGCTAATAAAATGCACTTCATTTTTCAAATATTGAATTTAAACTATTAAAAAAAATCTTTCGGTTTGTCGTCAAAAAAGTCAGTAACCACAGCAATGGGTCTAGGAAGCGCTGGTGAATTCATTTCTGTTAAATTCATTTAAAAGTGACGTGTAAAAGTGCCCAGATGTGGCCTATTTGCTGAATAAATATTTTCATTTTCATTTTCCTTCATTTCGTCATCTAAATATATAAAACTCAAAGGTGACTGACTGACTGACTGGCATAGTGATCTATCAACGCACAGCCCAAACCACTGGACGGATCGGGCTGAAATTTGGCATGCAAGTAGATGTTATGACGTAGTCATCCGCTAAAAAAGGATTTTGCAAAATTCCCACGGGAACGGGAAAAATCGGGATTTTACTTTTTAATATTTCTGCGCATACGAAGTTGCGGGGAAAAGAGTCGGTCATAAACCTTCGTCCCCTGAGGTCTTTCTTGAGAAGTCTAAACAGAAAATCGTCACAGGGGGCTAGATCAGGGCCCAGATAGACCGTTTGAGCATGAAGAGGCAGCAGACGGACAGACAGACAGAGTTACTTTCGCATTTATAATATTAATAGTGTATGAATATAATTGAATAAATAAACTGGTAGGTAAAAAGATTGATGGTTGAGGAAAGAAACTTCCCTAAAATTAAATTTCTAGAGCAAATGTGAATATAGTTTTATTAAAATTTGAAACTGAAATTTATTTTTTAACTAACCAGACTGTAAATAAAAGTAAACTCTCGAGAGATTGAATGCGTTGCAATTTGCGGCAGAAATTTCAATCAGCTAAAAATTTTCACCGTGGTTTTTGTCACGAAAATTGTATAATACGTCGACATATATAATTAGTGGAGATATACTCGTACGTTTGTGACCTTCCTATGTCAAGGTTGCCATACATTATAAAGTCGTGTAAATGTTAATGGGATTTAAAGATTCATTGTCTGCGGTGCGCCTGCCCGGCGCCTGTTGTGATTTGCTGCGAGTCTGGTGATGGTAGAAATGTACACAAAACGTTAAAAATAATTGGAGACCGTAGAAAATTTAAAAAGCCGTGGTGGCCTAGTGGTTCGACCTACCGCCTCTCATACAGAGGCTCGGGGGTTCGATTCCGGCTCACACCTCTAAGTTTACTTATGTGCGAAATTCAATTTGAATGTACCACTGAGCTTTTCGGTGAAGGAAAACATCGTGAGGAAACCTGCACGCATCTGGGAAGTAATTCAGAGATGTGTGTGATGTGAAGTCCCCAATCCGCTCCCGCCCGGGCCCGCGTGGGGACTATAGCCCAAATCCTCTCGTGACGAGAGGAGGCCTGTGCCCAGCAGTGGGACGCAAATAGGCTGTAGTAGTAGTAGAAAATTTAGGAGAACTTTTGGGATCATTTCGAATATGCTTTTTCCTTTTTCACGTTAGCAGTTTCTTCGTGAATGTATCTCAGTTTTGAGGATGTGCTTAAATGATAGTTCTCCAAAGATTTTCTGTAAATATATGTAGTAAGTACTAGCTTCTGTCCACGACTTCGTGGAATTCGGTTATCTCATTTCCGCGGGAACTGTACGATTTCCGGGATAAAAAGTAACCTAAGCTTTCCCGGAACTCCAACTTCCTCCATGCAAAATATGAATCCAGCGGTTTAAGCGTGAAGAGGTTTTGACTTTAATAAATAGAGCCTAAAAGATGCAATACTGGTAGTATCTTAGTAATAAAACTAGCTTCAGTCCGCGACTTCCTCCGCGTGGAATTCGGTAATAGCACTCCCGCGGGAACTGTGCGTTTTTCAGGAATAAAAAAATCCTATGTGTTGACCAATGCTATAAACAATCCCCAACTTGTGCTGCTATCCGACCAGTAGTTTTCGAGTTAAGAGGGTTTATCCCTAAAGTTGGCAACGTCGCACATAGCTGTCAAATGTTTCGCTGTTTTTATTAATTTCTCAATATTACTGAATCAAAAAGAAGTGATCAATGTTATCATTCTATGGTTGATGACGCGTCTCGTTTTATATTTGTTGGTTAGGCATTCAAATGATAAGATTACATTAAAATGCATGGAAAATGCGATGGAAAGTTTCCAAAAGATAGTACTCCCATAATCCTAAAAAAATCATGTTCCTAGGATAATTGATGCAATCCATACTTAATGTTTTAGTCAACCATAGAGCGATAATTCATATTTTCATTCAGTAATATTCATAAATTAATGAAAACAACTAATTATTTGACAGCTATTTGCGACGTTGCTAGCTTTGGGAGTAAACCCTCTTAAATCCGGACCTGCATGTATACAGTCATTTTTTCTAAAAATCATTTTTTTTTGGTGTTCAGTGTTGTTTATATTATATAGTCTTTTATATTATTTTATAGTATTTTATATTATTTAGATCATTTCTTCGTCGTGAGGAAACCTGCACGCACCTGCGAAGTAATTCAAAGATGTGTGTGAAGTCCCCAATCCGCACTGGGCCCGCGTGGGGACTATAGCCCAAACCCTCTCGTGATGAGAGGAGGCCTGTGCCCAGCAGTGGGCCGTAAATAGGCTGTTGTAGTAGTAGTAGTAGTAGTAGTAGATTATTTCTTTTAATTTTTAAGTTACAGACGCAACTTTTATTCAGACTTATTATTAGTAGTATATGTCGTATATGGATATATATACCTATAAATGGACAGAAATAGAGCTACCAACTAACCTTCAGAATAATTTAATTGTTTGAAGATCACACTAGACCCTTTCCTCCCGTTTCACACGATTTCAATGAGGGTAGACTAGACAGAGCTCATTTAGATCGGACTATGGGAAAATCAATTTCAAAATGGTAATTTTAAGGTTGCGTAACTAAGGTGCCCCCATTTTAAGGCTCTACTATCCATACATCTGTCAGAAGGTTCTATATTTCTCGAAGTTAAGTAATGGTTGAAGTTTTTAACCGCCTGCGCAACATAAGAAGTATGCACACTACAAACGGGACTTAATGGCGTAAAAAACTATTTATATTTGTGTGTTTAATATGAGGAGTATGTATCGCGAAAGTTTGAGACAATGTATAAGAAGTACGTACTTCGTATCGTATGTACTTATTGTGTTCCTTTGTGGACTTTAATAAAGCATCAATTGATTCGTTTTAATCTTGTGAGTGCTGAAGACAATTAGGCAGTAATAAAAAATAAAAATGGCGGCTACGAGACACCATATTGTAAAAAAGTTGACCTTACTGTGTTATCAATAGGATATCATCGAATAGATATTTTAAAACAATAAGACGTATCTTTACCTCGTAATTTTTTTGTTGAAAGTTGGCTGGACAAATTTTTTCACCTAAATCTATCCAAAATCTAAATATTGTAAAAAGAACTAAAATTTAATAAATAAAAGTGACGCATATTCATGCGTCACTTTTATTTATTAAATTTTTTAGTTCTTTTTACAATATTTGTTTTGTTTGGCCGGACAAGAATGGCCTCGTTTATGGCTACTGACGAACGGTTGACTGGAAGAGATCGATGCTTAGCGATAAGTCCGCCTGTTGTTTACCCATTAACTGTGTATCCTTTCTGTATTTCATGTGCTTTGTATATGGTGTTCAATAAAGAGTAGGTATTGTTGTTGTTGTTGTTAAATTTGAAAGATTATCTATGGCGCAAGTCAAATTTTAACCAACTTAGTAGGCGAAATTAGGCGTTTACTGGATACAGGAAACAGCGAAACATCCCAACTAGCAAAGTAGTCCTGTAACCAAAATTATAAGACTACCAATTCTCATAATAGTCTAGTAAGTGCACTGAGAAAGACTTTCGCTCTTATATTGGCATTTTACAAGTCTTGTTATACTCAAGATCTCGTGTTCTTATAAATAGGCTTGTAGTGTACTACAAGGTTAAGCTAAAGTCTTGTTACACTCAAGATCACTTGTTCTTATAACAAAGCTTTATAGTTTACTATAGAAGTACGTTATAAGACATTTATAGGACATGGTATCTTATAAGTGCATGTTACAAGACAAATAGTCTTTGTAAATTTTCAGCTCCAATAGTAGCATTCGGTGAGAGTATATGGTTTTATTACACACTTGAGCAGAACCTTTATAAGAGTAAAAGCTCTTATTAAGAGCGCTGTGAGAGCAATAACTCAAGATCACTTGTTCTTATAACAAAGCTTTATAGTTTACTATAGGAGTATGTTATAAGACAGTTATAGGACATGGTATCTTATAAGTGCATGTTACAAGACAAATAGTCTTTGTAATTTTTCAGCTCCAATAGTAGCATTCGGTGAGAGTATAAGGTTTTATTACACACTTGAGCAGAACCTTTATAAGAGTAATAGCTCTTATTACATTCTTGAGCAGAACCTTTATAAGAGTAATAGCTCTTATAACATTCTTGAGCAGAACCTTTATAAGAGTAATAGCTCTTATAACATTCTTGAGCAGAACCTTTATAAGAGTAATAGCTCTTATTACATTCTTGAGGACAACCTTAATAAGATTTCAAAAACGTATCTACTCTTGTTTGATGCTATTATAAGAGTTGACCCACTGAATCAAACGGGAACTTTATTAAGAAAGGGTCCCGTAGAATCAAACAATTTAGATAATTTAAGTGAAGATGAAAATTAAAAGGTGAAGATTTTGACAAAGAAAATTACACAGAAGAAGATAACGAAGAAAGTGAAAAAGATAAAAATCTCTGGCCCTGAAGTATAACGTACCACATATAATGTAGTCCTCAATGAACTGTGAACTTAGTGTATGAGAGCACTAAAGAGGATTTCTCAAAATGCCCACGTGAACGGAAAAAAATAATAAATACATGTTAATGTTTACGCGCATACGAAGTCGCGGGCAAAATCTAGTACCTATAATATAAAGTCAGTCAGACAAAACATTCAAGACCAAAAAAAACTTTTTTTTACGATTTATAGGGATTTACTACATTTTAAAATTATAAACTGTAAAAAAATCATGGGTTAGAAGTGTTTATATTGAATTTATGAGGAACCCTAATTAATGTCAACATGGAGGGCATGATGTTCTTATAATAGTTTGAATAAGCGCTATTACACTTATAATAGACTTAAAACGCTCTCATTTAAACCAGTTTTTGTTATGGCGGATATTTATTGCAATATATTGTAATAAACTTATTAAAAGAATGGTGTAATGATGAAATTTTAGAGGCGCTTTTAAAATATGTTTCTAAAATACTATATTTTAACGATGAATATCACTTCCCCACTAATTCATTCTCTATTAACCCTATATTTATTTATTTATTTATTTATTTAATGCAACCATATACATTTTTCTTAATGTAGGAACATTAGATCTTAAATAACTAGTAAATATAGTAGAGTACATGGACCCTGGCAGGGTATGGCATATATTGGCAAGTATGTACCGATCTTACCAAAAACGACACAATATACGATACTCTTAGGTATACATATCAAACTTAAATTATAATAACCTATATAGTATCTACATTATCGTCTTCCATAAACTCTAAAATTGTATAATAACATTTTTTTAATAAGAGTCTCTTCAATTTCGCTAGAAGGACTTTGTCATTAATTTCTGCTTTCAATGTTGTCGGGAGTTTGTTGTATATTTTAATTGCACTATAAAATGGACCTTTTTTATATATTTCCAGTTTTGGTATTATATTCACATTCCTACTTCACCGGCTACGATAAATATTAGTATTATGTCAAAAAGATATTGTACTTACCTTTTTAATTCCAAAAATCACTCACAACGCAAACACTAAACCACATTTGCAAGATGTACTGACATTTACTATTTTAATATTATAAAGAGCTTGTCACAGACACTTACAAGAGCAATAGTACTTATAAAGGTTTTGAGTATACATTATAGGACTATTTGTACTTCTTCAACGCTATTACGAGCATATTATAGGACTTAATAGCATTCTGTAAGTAGATTATAAGACTGTTACAAAAACAAATGCTCCTATAAGTGTGCCCAAATCCAGGTTTGTAGATAGCTACAAGTACTTTATAAGCGCAATAAAAATAGGCTTGAAGAGTACTATAAGTGCATAATTTGCTAGTTGGGATGTTCTGCTAAAGACAGACGGACAGATGGCCGCCACATGGCAACCCTGAATGAGTCAGCTCTTTCCACTGTCTTTCCAGATTCGTTGAGGATTAGTTTGATTTAAGGAACTCTAAATTGGTAAACATAAACATTAATCGGCGAGTTCACCGCGACCGTTGTTTTCGAAGCGTTCATAATAGCCGCCATCAAAATGGTCTCTTAACGACCGCTGTGGAAATAACTATTAACAAGCCAATGGTGTTGTGTTGGTATTGGAAATTTACTCAAAACACGACACCTTAAAAAAAATTGGTTGCCTGTAAAGTCACGTCACGTGATAACGTCACGTAACGCTACAACGCTACTATTGCGTCATGCTTTTTCGTGGGCTCAGCCAGTGTTCATCAATTTATAAGACGTTATCACGTCAAAATTTGGTTGTCTATAAACTCGGTTTACGGACGAAAATTTTACGTGATAACGTCACGCTTAGGCCGATCGTGCCTCTCTATCGCTTTTTCCGCGCTCTCGCTTGCACGAAAAATAATGACTCCATAGTAACGTTACGGACGTTACTATGGCGTCATGTTTTTCGTGCGCGCAGCTGGCGTTCGTCGATTTATAAGACGTTATCACGTCAAAATAAGATATCTAATTGTCTTTTAAAAAAAAAAAAAAAAAAAAAAAATTATGATATCGCATACTTTCGATTTATGTATCTTGTTTCAAATTAGCATGGATTTTGGGTTTTGGGTAAAATCAGGCGTAAATCCGAAATCGAGTGTACCTAAATAAAAAGGAAATAGTAAAACTAAATTACTTATGTAATGAATGTGTGACAAATTCACTTTTACACGAGGTTTAACACAATCAAGCTATTTATCTAAATTAAAATTATCCATGAGTTGAAATTCACTGATACGCAAAAAAACCATAAGCAAATGATATCATTATTTACAAAGTTAATAAGTAAAATATCATGAATCAAGGCAATAGATCTTTTTACGAAACTTCAAAAGGTAGGTAATTTTGAATAAGAAAAAGACAAGTTGTTTATTGCGTTTTTACGAAAAAAAAAACGTTTTTTTTTTCAAATATGAGATCTTCCCGCACGCCGATGAATGTTAAGTTCGAGACATATGACCTGCGGCAACGTACTCTGCTGATGCAAATAACTAATACCAGTTTTGAGATGTTTACATACACGTCTGCAGTATCCTAAAATAATAAATCCCAAACGGCGTCAGCGTAAAGACTGTTAATTTGCATTTAAAACACACAACCTATCGTGATTTGCGGAAAGGCATAAGTTAGGTCCAATAAGATACTTTTTTTTATCGGTGGCAGATTTTCATAGGCCGTGTTAAAAGTGAGAATAGGGTATTCCCTATTCTCACTTTCAACACGGCCTAAGCTAAACGGCGGGCTAAGGAATGAGTAATATTTTACTCATTCCTTAACACCAATCGAAAAACTTGTTTAAACTATACTTTTTGAAGTGATAAGGTCTTAAAATCGACTAACGCCGGCTGCGCCCACGAAAAACATAACACGTGACATGTTAACACAGCGTTACGTACCGTGGTAGCGTTATACTATAGCGTTATAATTTTATACGTTATCACAACGTATAAAATTGTCGTCCGTAAACCGACTTTACAGACAGCTTTTTCTAAAAGATTAATTTATTGATATCCGATCGATATGCGAATGCACATTACACGAGATTAAAATAATCTTAATTTCACAGGTCGACGGAAATGTCCAGAAGATCGTACAGAAACCTTCAAAAGACATGACTCCATTGTCGAATCTTAGATCAGCGTGGCACGGTCGCAACCGCTAAGTGATGAACAATACGCTGTCTCACAATGTTAGCCGACGACGGCACTCGCTTCGGAAATGACAGTCTGTACACTACCGAGGCGTTCAACTACATATACGACGCGAATCTACTGTCATTGTTGAACTCCAAAGGGCACAACCGCTCGAGTATAAAGGATGTGCTCACGGCGTTGGAAGATTGGAGGAGCAGGTACAACATATCGGTCACCGTTAGCAACGAGTGCTCCACGTCAGATTACTGCTCTGGGGAGTTCCGTGACGTCATCCTCGCGTATAACAGCATACACGGTTACGTGAGCCTTTTAGTGAGTATTTTGTTTATGTTTAGTATTCTTTTTTCGAGTTTTATTTAAAATTTCGAACCTTGGTTATTAATAAAAACAATCTTGAAAGGGCGCCAACTATTTGGACGCATTTTACAATAATTTAGGTTTATTGGTGCAAAAATATGATTAGCTAGGTCTCATAGATATCTGGGAAAACTCATTTCGACTCTCTTTTTCAACCAAGCAAAGCTCGGTCGCCCAGGTAGATAACCGTTTTATCTGCCGGTTGAAAAATCGCTCCTCAGTGGGCCAATCAGTAATACTGATTTATACCTGCAGGTATGCCTTTTCGGTAGCCTTGCGAATGGGCTGAACGTGGCGGTGCTGACGCGGCGCGACCTGGCCGCCGCGCCCATCAACCGGCTGCTGAAGTGGCTGGCGGTGGCCGACGTGTTCGTCATGATGGAGTACGTGCCCTTCGCCGTCTACAGGTATCTGGTGAGTCGCCCGCAGTGCCCTCAGCGATTTCGCAGAGCTCCCACAGTTGCTTATAATGGTATATCAGTTTCCGAACTCGAGCCCTGCACCCACAGACCTTTAATAAAGTTCTATGCCTGTATCGGCCTGCTTCTTCTTCTAAATGGTGTATCTACATTCTACAACAAGTCGGACGTGGATGGTAAAAGAGCTTTCTTACTAAGTACGCATATAATTCTATTCTGCGTTCGCGATAGGTTTAAGGATCACACTCATCACCCACAACAACAGCTTATAATATAACTTGCTAATAACGTCCTACTGCACAGCTGTCTTTTCACGAGATGTTTGAAAGGATGAAACGGAAAAATTACAAAGTGGTTAGCAGATAACAAGTGGCGAACATAACATTCATTTTAGCTACCTGTTGTCTTGGGGATCGCAAACCATAAGCAAATCGACAACAGTTCAGTTTTCAAGTTCCCTTAGGCCAGGTTTTTACGGAGCCAGCGCTGCTGGCACGCCAGTGTTACGTACATTGCTTATACACTGAGGATAACAATGTACTGGGGATGCCAGCGCTGGCTCCGTGTAAACCTCTGACCTATCTGTTAACTTTATCTGATGTTGTCAACTTATCCAGCTGCTCCCGGGGCACCGCGAGCGGCCGCACTCCTGGGCGGTCTACATGCTGTTCCACATGCACTTCACCCAGATACTGCACACCGCCTCCATCCTGCTCACTCTCTCGCTGGCAGTCTGGCGGTACATAGCTATTAAGTAAGTTTACTCGTATTATTATCGCAATAAAATCAAGTAGTTAGTTTTACATACTTAAGGCACATGAGAGGGCGTTTGAAGAAGAGCGTTTATAAACATACCAGCTTCTGCCCGCGACCTCGCCTCTGTAGAATATCGCCTTCCCGCGGGAACCATGCGTTTTTCCGGGATAAAAGTAGCCTATGTCCTTCCCCGGGACTTAAACCATACCAAAGTTTCATCTTGGTCCATTTGGATCATTGGTCCGGCGGTTGAAGGATGAAGAGGTGACAGAGTTACTTTCGCATAAATATCACTGTATGGATTACCTAATTCTTGCCAAAATGATGTAGGTCTATCTATATTTTTACTATGGACTATGGAGCACGCACAATAAAGTGAAATTGGAATACCTAAGTAAGATGTAGTGTTTTTGTGCTGCATAGCAAGTCTAAAAGTGACTCAGTTTCTTATTTTATGAATGCAAGTATTATTTTGAGGTATATAGCAAACAAGCTTCTGAAAACAATGAGAATAAAAAAAGTAAATGTTACTTTTTTATCAGCATGATGTAGCAGATTAGTAGTTAACAGATTTTAACAATTCGAAAAATATTAAAATTTTAACGAAATCATATTCTCTAATCTAATTTATCAGATTTAGTAAAATCAAATCAAATTCTTTATTCAGCAAATGGGCCACATCTGGGCACTTTTACACGTCATTTATACAATTTTACACGAAAATCCAATCCATCTCTTAATAAAAGGTAAAAAAATATGAAAATAATAATTTATGACAGAACTTATCCAAATATAACAAAAAAGCGACTTATGCCAAGTGTTCAGAGATTTAGAGTCAAGTAGAAAATAAAGAATACGCCGAGGTCGGCACTCTTAACGTAATGCTAAATTCACTTGACTTAAGTAACATCGTAAAAATGTGATTATGATAATTTCATTGATGTAGGGAGAAAATAAGATTTAAACCCGCCGAGTTGTCATTTCTTATTCTTAGGCGATCGTCTTCTTCGGAAACGTCTGTTTCGGACAACAAAAGTCTGTCTTGAAGTACGGTTGAAAATTGTGGTTTTGACAGTTGTTCATATTATTCCTTTGATGTCATAACATAAGTACTTACCTATTAATGTATTTTGTAATTTTAGAGGAAGGCTTCTAATTTAAAGCATAAAGAGTTTTAATCTTCAAACATCAAAAAAAGGTTGTGGTCAAGGATATTTTTATTCGCGAAATTGCGTTTCGGTAATTCAGTTTCGTTGACGATAATTGAGATAGAAAGCGTGTCTAAATTCTTCTTTACGTAAAATCATCATGATCATCATCATTTCAGCGGATAGACGTCCACTGTTGGATATAGGCCTACCCCAAAGCGCACCACTCAGACCGGTCCTGTGCCACTCGCATCCACCGCGTTCCCGCGTCCTTTACAAGGTCGTCACTCCATCTTGTTGGAGGCCTACCGACAGCTCGCCTTCCGGTTCGTGGACGTGAAATACTTAAATGAATTTATGACGGTTACTCATAGAAATTCGAGATTATAATTAAATCACTGTTTGAAATCTTTATGGAAGTTTAGATCAATTTTTTTTTATTATAATTTGATTAATATACTGTTTGTTTCCTGAATAAAACATACCCAATACATTACGATTTAGTAAGGGTCGTCAGTGCGAGACAACGCTATTCTTAAACACTCATTCGACAATATTGAATTTTGCGTCACGCCACAGGGCGAACAAGGCCTATAAACGCACGATTTCGGACACAATTCGAATGAATTGTCAATGCGTGCGAGGACGTCTGTGTACATGCGAGAACGTCTGTACACTTGTAAATGTGTGTGTGCCAACTACGTGAGCCAATGATTCACTCTCTATCTCCGAATGAAACAAATGACGGTAAGGGCGCGAGTTGTGCGCTGGCTCACGCCACGCATTGTCGCCGGTCCCTGAAAAAGGTTTTACAGTAGGTACGAGTAAACTTCTTGACGTCGACATCGCAGTCCGTCGTATTAAGAAGGCTTTTATTTAAAGAACCTCTTTGTTCTAGATACCCATCGTACAGTCCGACGATGTGCACCGACCGGCGGTGCTCTATGGCCATCCTAGCCAGCTTTGTCTTACCACCAATTTTATGTATACCATCCTATTTCGTGAGTATTACTTATGTTTTTAATTACACTCACCCATTTAGGTACAGTGTTCCAACACCAATACAACCATGATACAATAATACCTATACTTCGCCAGGTATGACAGTCCGGTATTCTGTAGTAGTGTGGGTGTCACCCTAACGTCATTCGCACTGCTGTGTGTTGCAAGTGGTCTATTAAAATAATCCCCGACCCTCATGTATGCTGTGAGTGTTTCATTAAATTATTACGTTGTCCCATTTTGTGCGCTTAAACAAGTAAATGACAATTGTAATGCGCAAATAATTTATTTTGCATTATAACGGCAGCAAATATTTCCTTCATTTTTGTTTTATTGCAATAAAGTGTCAACTCGACTTTGACGTAAGGGTGACACGTCACCCGGATCGGCAGACCTTGTTTTCTTAGACCATGAATACAACCACCACAAAATACTGTTTACGTTACGTCCTGCTTGGCACAAGCCTCCTCTCATCACGACATCCCCACGCATTGCTTATTGGGTACTACATACAAATCTTTGAATTACTCCGCAGATTAGTGCAGGTTTCCTGTCGTGTTTTTCTTCACCGAAAAGCTCAGCGGTTATTTCGAATCGAATTTCGCATATAAAATATGTACAATCAAGGGCAAATACATGTATCCAGCTAAATCGTCAAAATATGTATACTCCGACTCTATTGATATGTCCTTAAAGTCGCTGTATACATATTTTGACGCGTTGGCTGGATACTTAACTGTAGCTAAGGATACTCTCGATCAACTCGCCTGTCAAACAATAAAAACGAAATCAAAATCGGTCCATCCGTAGCGGAGCTACGAAGCCACAGACACACACACACACACAAACGCAAAAACACATCAAACTGATATTATAATAACATTTTCACGTCAGGGGTTAACAAATTATAACCCGTGGATCAGGGAACAATTTAATTAGTATTATATGTTTCAAGAATCCATTAAGTTGCAGCAACTCATTAAAGCCCGTACAAGCCGTACAAGGTGCTATTATGTTTCACCTTCGAGAAAATGATCAGGGGCCTCATTCGAAGTTTTAAATAGGGAAATAGGATTTCTTATATCCCAAATAGGGAGAGACAAAACCTTTACGTAAGCGAAGTGGGACATCACTTTTAATATTCGATTCCAAAGAACAAAATCCACTGTTTCTCAAAAAGCAATTCTATTGAGATATTGAACGACAATTTCCCTGTCACTGTCGATAACAGATAAGAAACACTAATACATATTTTATGGAAATACTGATAGTGAAGACGGATTCAAGTAATAATGTCTATGGCCTCCCTACACTAGCGCCGCGAAAGGGCGCGAACTATGTTGGTGTCACTTTCTTACATATGGCGAAGAAAGAGATACAGCATGGTTCGTGGACTTTTGCGGCACCAGTGCCCTTTTTGACACTGACAGATACGTCTTTGAGAGATGTCAAACCACCAATCAGAGACACGATTAGGTATAACATGCAGAATTGGGTTTTACTGTCTCTCGAAGTTAAAAAATCAGTCTCTCGCTATACGATCCCACAGCTTATGGAGTGTGGAATGTGTCTTGGTAAGGAGCGCAATCTTATATGGCGAAACAGTTGAAAATGTGTCAACGGTAAGCAACAAAACAAAACACACTCTCCTCACAACCGTTTTCGCTGCGTTTTCGCCTCAGCAGCGCCATCTGAAGGCGCTACTGTAGACTATCCGCCAAGGTGGCTTGACACTTGTGGCGACCGCAGCGCCCCCAACCTACCCGATTTGGTGTCCACCTTTGGAACTATAAAGAGTGCGCTCCTTTACTTCAAATCTCCAATCTTGATAACCTCTCCAATATTACCACAGCTCTCACTTTGACGTCTTGAATTGAACTTTTGTCCGAAAAGCGAAAGTGAACTTCCTATTCCCCTCCCTATAGAATCCTTCATTAACTCGAATAAAGCCCCAGCCTTAGGAGCTGTTTAGTTTTATGAAACACTAGGACGATGAAACCTTTAAGAATTGAGAGTTTCATTGCAGTTCAGGAAATTGTGTTGTATTTCCTATGAATAAGCCTTCACGTATTTTGTGCAACTTTATTGTGGTTAGTAATTTATTTAGATGAGTTAAGACGCACTTATTTTTTAATAATACGTCTACTCCTTCAATTAACACATTTAACTTTGTATTTTTCAACGCTTTTATTATATTCGTGGAACTAACACACAAACTATGTAGGTAAGTATCAAATCTTCCAAGCTTAATTTCAACTTTATATGTAATTATTGTATCATGATAAGTCTTGGCAGTATTATAATGATTATTTTTGGTGATTCGAATATATAATAAGTCGATTTTGAGATTTTTCGACATAATTCAGGATTATACTGGGGGTGCGATAGTATAATTATAATGTACGAAAATAACACGTAATTACCAGAAGCCATTATCCAGACACCACCCTTACGTCTCATTTCAGTGAATATTACAACTTAAACTAATTTGCTCATAATAGTTATGACTCAAATATACCTAAGTAGTAATTTCACGCTACGACTAATTCTCAGTTAGTTACGCACTCGTAACTTTTTTTATACCAATGGTATAGGCAAACGAGCACGCAGCCCACCTGCTGGTAAGTGGTCACTACGGCCCATGGACACCGAAATCCTATGATCCCCCATTAAGAAACCATAAGATCTCGCGTTACCTACCCTTAGGCCAAAGATGGAATGCCTCTGTGTCAGAAATTTCACCGGCTGCCTTAACCCCCTACCGGAACACAACAGTGCGAGCACCTATTATTTGGCAGCAGGTTAGTGGTGAAAGACGGTGGTACTATCCCGGACGGACCTAGCACCAGGCCCTACCTCTAACAAAACTACTACTACAGCTTATTTGCGTCCCACTGATGGGCACAGGCCTCCTCTCACCACGAGAGGGTTTGCGCTATAGTCCCCACGCGGGCCCAGCGCGAATTGAGGACTTCACACACATCTTTGAATTACTTCGCAGATGCGTGCACCTCACGATGTAAAAGCTCAGTGGTAAATTCAAATTGACGCTCAGTGAAGTGAAGCTCAGTGGTAATTTAACAATAGTAGATTGTTTATCAAGGGACTAAAACAAGCCATCATGACACGAGATGTTTAGCCACCCGAGCAGAGCGAGGGTGGCTATAGTTCGAGTGTAGTTCGAGTGTCATTATGGTTGTTTAGTCACGCGTTAAACACTCTGCTTTTCACTTCGAATGCGAGGAAAAAAAAACGAAGTTCCATACAAAATTACGATATTTATTATAACAAAGTAGATAACCGGCTACTTCCCGAATCATGAAATTTGGCCAGAAGCAAGGTATTACAGCACACGTACAGGAATAAATCTGATAACCGTAAATATTATATATTTTGGTTCAAGAAAAGCCAATTTACTAATACAAACTTATCATTTGCGGTTGGCGCAGTAGCCGTGTCTACTTCACCAACCGCAAATAATAAGTTTGTATTGTTAAATTTGCATCATCAAGTTTGTAGGTACGGAACCCTCGGTGCGCGAGTCCAACTCGCACTTGACCTGTTTTTTATCAAGTGACGTTTTGAACGATATTTAGCCAACGGATTCAAACTTGAAAACTATTAATATATTTTAAAACTAATTGGGTCATGCATTATTAAATGAATTCACTTTAAATAAAACAAGATTCATAGGTATTCGTAATCATTAAATCCTGTTTCACGAAATTAAATCGTTTTTTCACGCCCTAGAAATTGTCTAGGTTCACTGGAAATGGGGATAATCCTCCTTTCACAAACTCTGTGGTTGGCTGTTTAGGCGGGTTTCCAATGTAATTTTTTTTTTTTTACTTTAGTCCCTAGAGACTAAAAAAGAGCTTTAGTCCCGATGTGCAGAGACTAAAGTAACATTTTAAGAGCATGTGAAGTGAAAAACTAATAACTTACGTGTAATTATAGCTAAGCAGTGACGGCGAAGCTTTTGACAGCTCAAGTGATATCAAATGCGCATTCAGAATACCAAGGTCAAAGAAATGTTATTTATTGACAGTTAGCCTAATTGACAATATTCTCTGAGGGTAATGACTATATGTCATAAATATTAGCTGACTAGCTTCTGCCCGCGACTTCGTCCGCGTGGAATTCGGAAATAATGTTCCCGCGGGAACTACTTATACGTTTTTTCGGAATAAAAAGTAGTCTATATGTTGACCAGTGTTATAAACTAACCCCATAACAAATTTTGTTGCAATCCGTCCAGTAATTTTCGAGTTAAATCCGGACATAATGTATGTAACAGATATTTTTTCTAAGAATCGTTATTTTGTGTTCAGTATCTATCTATCTATACTATAATAAAAGAGCAGAACCCAGCGTGTCTATACATAGAAAGAATAGTTCAAAAAAGGAACGGGGGTCTAAAGATGTATGGTAGACCACAAAACAGCGATTTTTAGAAATCTTTTCTATCTGTTTGTCTGTCTGTTTGTTAGAGTTGATCTCCGAAACTACTGAACCGATTTGAATGCAGTTTTCAAGGGTAGATAGAGCATCATTTGGAGCAACATATAAGCTATATTTGATTAAAATCGGACGTCGGAAAGAAAAGTTATCAGCAATTTTATATTCCACGCGTACGAAGGCAGAAGCTATATAGTCGTTCATATAGTCTCTTCGACAGTAAATGTATCTGAGGGTAATGGCAATATGTTCATAAATATTAACGCGAATGAATGATAGAGGAATTTCATTACATATTTTTCTTATATTGTTATTTTTATCTGTATTTCCTTTTCCTTATCTATTCAGTAAATTCCAATAACCAAAAACTTTACGAAATGTTTATCAGAGCATCATGTTATTTCTTTTGTTGATATTCTTTTGGATCATGGTGTCCTCCACCACAACAACTTATTTCGCCCATTGCTAATCTCTCTCATTTTTTAATTTTCAATGCATGTTCCCTGCCATGTTGATTTGAAACAGGAGATTTTACAGATGAATAACAAATACTGAAATTCAAATTGGCACTCGGGTTAATAGATTTAGTTCGATAGTTGACTAATTATAGCTCGCCTAGAACACTATTTATCTTGCCGGGGTGGCGTGGTAAGAATCATTAAGGAAGCTTCTCGAAGGTCATTCCGACTCACACCTTAAATCGATTGCCACTATCAATTAAGAATCAAATCTGATGTAATCGCCGCGGAATAAGGCCACAGACGGCAGCAACAATTTACCTTTTCTCAAACATGGTCGGAAATGTTTGTTTTACTTTAAAAAAAAGAGGGCGCAAGGCCCTTCATTGCCGGCCTTGGCCAGCGAAACCATTGTTGTCGTGTTTGTGGACCACCACCGGTGCTGAGGCGGTAGTCCGCCGCACCGCACCGCCACAAACACGACAATATAATGTTGTCGCTTGGCCAAGGCCGGCAATGAAGAGGTGGTGATGAGATTTTATTATTTCCCCACAGTTTGAGAAAAGCATTATATATACCTCGACCGCTATTGCGATTGCCGGACTCGTACTCATAGAAGGCTTTCGCTCAGCCTTCTAACTGACTCGTCCGGCAATGCGCTACTTGGCGAGCTCTGCAATAATGTACTATTGTTGGATAGCTGAACTCAGCTAACTAATTTAGTAAGTCAGTAAGTAACACTTTATTGTATGCGTGTTTATTAGGGTTCTGTACCCAAAGGGTAAAACGGGGCCCTATTACTAAGACTCCGCTGTCCGTCTGTCTGTCCGTTTGTCACCAGGCTGTATCTCATGAACCGTGATAGTTAGGCAGTTGAAATTTTCATAGATGATGTATTTCTATTGCCGCTATAACAACAAATAATAAAAACAGAATAAAATAAATATTTAAGGGGGCTCCCATACAACAGATTTCCCTTCGTCTGCGAGTCCGACTCGCACTTGACCGTTTTTTTTCATTGGCACGCTCTGTAGTCTAAATGGCTTGATGGATTTTAGCTTGTGTGTCAGGTGTCGTAAATTCGTCTTGATTTTGAGAGTGAGACTGGGATAATATCGAATTAAGTTAGTATGCAGGCGATTATTTTCTTCAAAAATCGAGTTATTTCAATCGTAATTACCTATAACGCATTCTTATGAAATCATTTTTCAAAAAAAACTGAATCTTAAACCTAAACCTAACCTGTGTATACATATCCACTAACTAACAGTATACCATTATTGTTTCGTATGCTCGTTTACCAACAAATAAGGAGCTACTATAAATACGGGTAAAAAAAAAACTAAATAGGTAAGGTAATAACTATTACTCATTCTATGGTATCGTGTCGCAGACAGATTTAGATACAGGTTTACACATATAAGTTTATTTAGATTACATTGTCTCAAACTTTCGCGATACACACTCATACTAAACACACTATTATCGGGACTTAACCGCGTAAAAACTATTTGTATTTTACCTCGACGTTTCGGCCGCGATGCAACGGCCGTGGTCACGAGAAGACTATTTAGATTAAGCAATAATAGACTCTGCGTCAAGGGCTTAAGCGCTTCACCGCGCGCCTTCTAAGTTGTGTGTCGTACTGTACACGTTTCTAACTTACATAACCCCCCCGCGGGGGTTATAAACAGGACAATACATATAATATCGGAAATGCTTTACGTACCTAACAAAAGGTCGAGTAAAACGGCTCGTAATGCGTCATTTCCTTCCAAGGACATTCACAGGAATACAATATATTACGTGCTTCCTTTTTATCGTTCCAAGTAGAGCCTCGAGTACCTATTGTATCCTACCATGCAAATTTAGACAGCGTCTCAATGTGTAGTTTAAAACCATATAAATCCAATTATTTACAAGTTAGTAAAGTATGTTCAAGACTAAGTTATCTAGGTCCGTCCGGGGTAGTACCACCGTCTTTCCCCGCTAACCGGCCGCCAAATAGCCATGCTCGCAGTGCTCGCACTGTTTGTGCCGGTGACATTTCTGGCACATAGGCATTCCAGCTTAGGCCTCAGGGTAGGCAACGCATTCGAGATTTTATGGAGAATTAGAAAAGCTTTATTAAGTAACATTTTACAATCACTTTTTTATCACATAATCATAATCATTTCTCTTGTATCTATTTTTTGATATGGTTACTATTTAAAAACATACCGTTATCCGCTACAGGCTTCGTCATTTAATTTGCTACATCTTATACTACGTCTAGGCAATGACCAAACATGACATTTGTATAAAATCACACGCACTTAGTCACTTTCAACTCGGTCCTTAAGCGCACACAAATTTTTATTACTCAGTCCCACTTGAGCCAGGCATTCTTCTGCACAATTTATTACTAAGTACTAATATCACAAATCATCTAATAATACATGTCCGTTTTACCATACAATATGGGTATACTTGTATCCTATTGACGATCTAATTAAAGTGACAATATCATTTTCCAACGTGATTCCTAGGTTGCCATCATAAATATTTTCTCCACTGCATTTATGGCTAGACCGGTCATGCGATACCACGATAAACCAAGCGAGAATGGGCCCATAAACTCCAGAGTTTTCCGATTAAAAACGACTTCTCCCGCTAGTATCTAGATAGTCTGCTCATTGCTAAACTACAATTTCTGTTTCAGGTGTTCACGATCCATAAAGACTTCACTTTCGACGCTAACACCGGAGCGGCGAGAAAGGTGTACTTCGTAGACTCGGATTATGACGGAAGCCTATACCAGATCAATTTCTGGGTGCACGCGGTGTTTATAAAGCTTTTGCCCTGCGTGATTCTGACCGTGATAAGTGCGTGGCTTATTAGGGCGTTGTACAGAGCGAACAGCAGGAAAAAAGCCCTTAAAAACTACAGCGCGTGTCCTTCAGATACGGTTGTTAATGGCAACGGGAACATTTTCACGAGGAAGTCGACTAAACGGACAAAGGCCGAACGGCGGACGGACCGCACAACCAAGATGCTACTCGCCGTGCTTCTTCTATTTCTACTAACGGAATTTCCACAGGGAATACTAGGTAAGTACCTATTTTAAATCCCTTGAATTTTATTTGGAATAGGTACTTATTTAGTTTCGTTACTAGCTTCTGCCCGCGACTTCGTCCGCGTGGAATTGAGCGTTACAATATAATATAACAAATTATATACTAAAACCTTCCTCTTGAATCACTCTAAAAAAACCGCATTAAAAACCGTTGTGTAGTTTTAAAGATCTAAGCATACTTAGGGACAGACAGCAGGAAGCAACTTTGTTTTATACTATGTAGTGATGATTGTGAACATTTCAATACAGTTTGAAAAGCCCTCATTAGCTTTTCATACGGTATTCTAATTATCACGCTCTTTCATGGAACTTGGAACTTTTGAGTTTGAATTTGAATAATATACAACGTAGGTACAAGCCACTGACAGAAAATCTAAAAATAGTTTGTTAAGAATCGAGAGATTGCATTATCTTTTAAGGCAGGCCATTTTTTACTCTCCCTTTTTACCCGAATGTCAGGGAGGGTAATATTTTTCGTGAGTATCTAATTATCTATCAATCTATCTATCTATCAATCTATCTATCTATCAATCTATCTATCTATCAATCTATCTATGTTTTGTAATTTCCTTTATTACCACGTTTTGGCCAAACGGCTGAACTGATTTTCATGATTGAGGTATCATTAGAATGGTCTCGTCAAGCCAAATGTTGTTAGACGGGTCAGATGAAAAAACAAAATGGCGGCTAGACGGTGGAGCCACCTAAAGTGGAAATCGAAAAAAAAAGTTTGTTGAATTATACAATATGGGTATCCAAATGAAGAGCTTGTCAAGAGAATTGCGAAAAAGTAAAAATTGTTATCATAATTTTCAAAATGAAGAGCATGGGGCCCTTTACTTTTTCACTAAGAGAAAGTGCTTGGATGATTGAAACCGTAACAGATAAACATATGCTGTCGAAGACATTTCTGTGCAACTTTTTGGGGTCTACAATTCTTTCATACATTGTTTTAATGTACCTTGTACGGTTTAGCCAGCATAAGTGGAGCAAAAATGTATCGATTAAGAAGAGCAACCATTACTTAGTCGCGTTACCATTACATTACCATTACGTGTCAAAACTTGAAAATCAAGTTGTAACTCTGAAAACTACGAAAAGTTGTAGTAAAACTGTGTCTATCTCTTTCCTACTCGTATGCTACGAATACGCCGAATTGACGCTAGACAAAGATAGCAATATTCATGGCTGTCAAAGGGATGTTAAACGGGTGATACCAGTGTCGGAAAATTTACCCCAAAGTTTGTTTTTTCAATAAGTTAATTGTTGTAAGTATTAGGCTCTATCCATGGAAAATATTGAAATGAAGTTTGTTCATATTTTGAATAATGTTAATTTTAATTTCTTACTACGTGTACCTACACCAAATATCTTTAGAGCAAAAAGATGATAAAAGAAGGCTTTAAATTAACTGTTTACAATGAAAATTTTAATGTATAAAATAAAAAATAGAATTCTTCTGTACGTGTGTTTGTCACTCTAGTCCTCTTAAACGGCTGGACCGATTTAAATGAAATTTTGTATGCCTGTTTGGAAGGATTTCTAGATAAAGACAATTAGACCCGGTAGGTGGCGCTGGTATTCCGGGCAGGACGAAGTCTGCCGGGACAGCTTAGTATCCAAACTATATCCAAAGCATAGAAAAATAAGGTAAACTTAGAAGGACTACCTTCAAACAAATCAGCGTACGCCCAAAATAAATGTTAAAAGCGATAATAGATGTCGCTGCCTAGGTAGACTGCATATAAATTTGAACTCTTGTTCATGGAGTTCATCTAGATGGCGAAGTGTGAAAAGTAGAAGTTTCGTGGCTATTTCAGATGTACGCCGTAATGTAAGGAGATTGACAGTCTTATCATCATCATCATCATCATTTCAGCCGAAAGACGTCCACTGCTGGACATAGGCCTCCCCCAAGGCTCGCCACTCAGACCGGTCCTGTGCTACCTGCTTCCACCGGTTTCCCGCAACCTTCACGAGGTCGTCGCTCCATCTTGTTGGAGGCCTACCGACAGCTCGTCTCCCGGTTCGCGGGCGCCACTCGAGAACTTTCCGGCCCCATCGGCCATCAGTCCTGCGAGCAATGTGCCCCGCCCACTGCCACTTAAGGCTCGCAATTCTTCTTATACATACAGTCTTATACATATAATTAAATTGTCTCTGTCCATAGTAATATTATAAACTAGTTGTGTCCCGCGACTTCGTCTGCGTGGAATATAAAAATGCCGATATTTCTTTCCGATATCCGATTTTAATCAAACATAGCTTAAGTATAGTTATGTACTTCCGAAGTTCCGAATGACGCTCTATATTTGAAAACTGCATTCAAATCGGTTCAGTTGTTTCGGAGATTAACTCTTAACAAACAGATAATTACTGTTTTATTGAAGTATAGATAGATATGATATGGGCCAGTGTGTTTGTTTGTTCTTCCTTGTATGGTATATGGTATGTTATGGTATATGGTATGGTATGGTTGTATGGTATATGGTATGGTTGTATGGTATGGTGTGATATGGTATGGTTGTATGGTATGGTATAACTTTGTTATGGTATGGTATATGATATATTATAATTGGTGGTATGGTATGGTATGGTGTACATATGTGGTATGGTATCACCGGGTACGCAAATTCTAATTCCACGACAAAGTCTCGGGAAAGGCTAGCAAAACCTATAAATAACCAACATGAGGACAACATCGAGGTGTCTGCATAAAGTATACAGTGTATCCCGGGATAAAGTGCACAAGCAAACAGGGATGAAACGTGATGATATTTTATCGATAAAAAAAAAAGGTTTTTTTGTCGTTATTTCTTTAAATTAGTTTAAATGATTTTTGCTAAAATCATTGAAGTCATAGGATATTTCCCGTTCTCAGGGGCGTATTGACTTTCAGCGAGATTCTAAACGCAAAGCCTTAGTCATGTTATTTATATTAAAAAAATCGAAAGAAACTCCAGATTCCAAAAAAACGGGTTTTTTACTGAAAACCATTTCAAGTTTACTTATTTTTTTACTTTATATAAGATAGCTCTAGGAGCTCAAGTAAGGAGTTGGAACCCCACAACCCATAAAAATATAAGTTGATCCTACACTACACTACACTTGGTTGACTGGAAGAGAATGCCTCGAGGCATTAAGCCCGCCTTTCGTACATGAATTTTTCTTTATGTTCAATAAAGTTGTAATAAATAAATAAATAAATACACACTTCATCCAACGACACCTTATTAAATTGTTGATTCAAATAAAATATCTTGTAATTATTATTTATTATCATTATATAATCCAATATATATATATATATATATATATAATATCAAAACGCCATTATTTACATTGATATTATTAGATCACTGAAAACTATACGGGTTGTCTAACAATTTCCCTGAGATGTGGGTAATTTTGTACCATGATTACCTTGCAACATTGAGCTTAAAAAGTGAACAATTGAAAACCCTTCATAATGAAATTTTGATTTAGTGTTAATAAAAATAATATGACATTACAATTAAAACTCTACTGTGAAACGTGTTCCCAATGGACTTATTTTGACTATGGGAACGTTTGCTGCAGCATTTTACTGCGTATTTGCCCATTGTTACTGACTGAAATTTGGGTTTCGCGCCTTGGCACGCGGCCGGCGTCTGATTGGCTACTGACTTGGGGAACTTCAGAAGTACGCCCCGGGGCGTACTTTCAGTGTCACCGTTTTGTCAAGGTTGGTACCTATCTAGTGTAACATGTAAATCAGTGGTCGACCATTTGTATGGAATTTGACGTTTGATGTTTCTATTATAATCTGATATTATTATAATATAATTTCGCACCGGTCTACGGTAGACTCGAATAAAATGCATATCGAATTGAAGCGCGTAAAAAAATTGTCTATCCGAGTCGATAACATATAGGCGGAAAATTAGAATTATCGAGTATTTTCAATATAAAAATGAATAAATTGCTGAGTAAATAAGTGCGTTGCTAAGTAAACAATGGCGTTGCTAAGTAAACATGTCGATGTCATCAATGCGGCGTTGGTGCATGGCATGATAGATAGATATTTATTTCGTCAATATAAAATGATTACAATTTGAGAACATTTCAAAGTATATGAATTCACATTGAAATCGTCAAAACGGATACAACCATAATAACATCATAATTTTTCACCGTTAAGGATCGTCATACACAGTATATAAATGGAACTTAATAAAAATAAGTCTACGTCAATGTGTTAATTATTAAATTAAAGTCAATATCTAAATATTATGTTATGGTCCAACTATAGCTTTTGCCCGCGGCTTCACCCGCGTGGAATTCATTAATAGAGAAGCACTCACACGATCAAAAATATATGTTTTCGACTCTATTGCCTAACGCACAATAGCGCTCAGATTACTGAAGACCAGTTTTTGCTCATATTATGAACTCGACTGTACCTATTTGTTGTGAATGGCAAGAGGGGTGATATTTTTCTTAATAATTTCAGCATAGATTTCCGACATTCGGGTTTTATAGTTTTTTTTAATATTTTACTTGTTACATTATCTAATCCAATATATATATATATTATCAAAACGCCATTATTTACCATGTAAATAACCGTATAGTTTTCCGTGATCTAATAATATCAATATATTATTAGATCACTGAAAACTATACGGTTTGTCTAACAATTTCCCTGAAATGTGGTTAATTTTGAACCATGATTACCTTGCAACATTGGGCTTAAAAAGTGAACAATTGAAAACCCTTCGTAATGAAATTTTGATTTAGTGTTAATAAAAATAATATGACATTAAAATTAAAACTCTACTGTGAAACGTGTTCCCAATGGACTTATTTTGATTATGGAATCGATTGCTGCAACATTTTACTGCGTATTTGCCCATTATTACTGACTGAAATTTGGATTTCGTGCCTTGTCACGCGGCCGGCGTCTGATTGGCTACTGACTTGAGGAACTTCAGAAGTACGCCCCGGGGCGTACTTTCAGTGTCACCGTTTTGTCAAGGTTGGTACCTATCTAGTGTAACATTTAAATCAGTGTTCTCAGTGGGTTGTATTACACGATGTATATATAACAACCAACTTGGAATTGAATTGTGCGCTTTTTCAATATTGTGATTTCAATAGCCGCAAGGCAGCCGGTGACATTTCTGGCACAGAGGCATTCTTAGGCCTCAGGTTAGGCAACGCATTCGAGATTCTTATATGGTTTCTTAATAGAGGATCATAGGATTTCGGTATCCATGGGCCGCAGAGACCACTTAGCATCAGGTGGGCTGTGCGCTCGTTTGCCTATAACATTGGTATAAAAAAAATAAGTTGCGAGCTGTTTAGTTTGTTCACCATTAGGTAGGTATTTTTCCGTTCCCAACGGTTCACTTCACTTCCCTACGACTCAACCCTACAAAACACCATGACAGGTGTCCTTATCAGAACGTTATTTACTTATTTACCCGCTCACGAAGAAAGCTTATAAATAGAATTCCTAATTCTGAGCAGTCGTGGCAAACGTGACGTGGGGCCTTTCCGTGGCAAAGCACCCTGCTGAGATTGGAGCAAGCACTCAGAGATGTTTATGAAGGCTAATGACAAAATAATACGAAGCGGTAATTTGATTTCCTTTGATGCTTACGGAATGTAAAATTGTTATAGTATTATAAATCTCACCAAAGTAGGTATGTAAACAAAAGTCAAATATAATAAGAAGAATTCTACTCGAACTGTTGGATAAACTCGAAACTTTTGATTAATGTTGACGTTTTGAAATTGGCAACATGACTGGTAAAGTCATATAAATCAGCGTTAAGTATACGCAATCTATAAAATACTACAATGCATTTAAGTATTTACTACTACTACTACTACAGCCTATTTGCGTCCCACTGCTGGGCACAGGCCTCCTCTCATCACGAGCCTGTGGCTTTGGCCTGTTTAAGTATTTACTATATTATTATTGCACTCTAAAATTGCAACAAAGAAAAATATTTCATTACCTTCTTCAACTCTTTACAATACTGCACTGTAGAGTTTTGAGCCAAATTACAACACGAAGTGTAGATTTGGTATAAACTGTATAGTATAAAGCTAGTGGCGGAAAATTAACGGTAATTCTTGGAAGATATTTTTTTGTTAACATGAAGCAATAAATATTTCCAGGAAATATTCATACGGAGAAATATAGGGTCAAGCAAAACGTTGTGGCGATATTTTAACCACGGTATCAGTTATCGATTCATGTTTTTCAGTTTTTAAATTGTTTAAGAGCTGGTAAAAAAAAAATATGGGATGCAGGTGTCGCTCACGCCATCCACCCCATACTGGGCCATACAAACACAATTTTTAGTAACTCGAAAAAAATTAAAACCAAAAAAACATGCTTAGAATCGATGACTGATACTGTGGTTAAACTATAGTCTCAACGTTTTACTAGACCTACAGGGCAGGGTAATACGAGCTGATTTAGGGCCGGTTCCTATATCCACGTAACGCCTCGTTTTGCCTACGGACGGTTAAAATTTGACAGATTCTCTATGGAACAAATGTCAAAAATCAACCGTCCGTAGGCAAAACGAGGCGTTTCGTGGATATAGGAACCGGGCCTTAATTAACGTGTTGTTGAATACTATATTTTATACACGTTGTATTTTTGTATTCCCTCATTTGTAACTAAAAATCTCTTGATAAAATGGGAATTGTACTTAGTAGGTAAAAGAATCATTATTTCTAAAAAATATTCTGCTTTGCCCCATTCATTCTTGAAAGGGTCATCATCATCATCATCATTGGCGCGTTTTATATCTGACATTTAATGTTCTCTAACAGCTGCTTTTTAGGGTTCCGAAGTCCACAAGGAACCCTTATAGTTTCGCCATGTCCGTCCGTCCGTCCGTCCGTCTGTCCGCACTATTGCTCGGAGATGCTTAGTTCTAGAAAGCTGTAATTTGGCATGAATATGCATATTAGTTACGCTGACAAAGTGGTACAATAAAATGTTGAAATATATTTTTTATAGCGTACCTCCCCTACTCGTAAAGTGGGGATGTATTTTTGTTTCTTGCGTACCCCATGGTGCGGCATATCGTTGAATAGGTCTTAAAAAAATATTGTGGGTCCACTTTTTGATTAAGTGATGCGTTTGTGAAATATTAAGCTTTAAAGTGCTATTTTTTGGCCACGTGCCCCCCCCCCCCCCAGCTAAATGGTGGTATTTGGATGGCTGAAAAAAATCACGGTTGTGGCATATATAACGTAGTTAAAAGGAAAACTATCACAGCTAAGTAGGCTGTACAAACTTACGAGTAATAGTCGACCAACTTATGATGATGATTTTTCTCAAGCGGCAGGGGCGTCGGGCGGGCACGTCATTCATACCACAGGCTAGCTAGATGCTAATAAGTCTTAGAAAGGTACTGTGGGCATCGTAAACTTCGGAACCCTATACTTTGCGCGTGGCCCGACACGCACTTGGCCGGTTTTTTATAATCTTTTTTTGTCTAGAGTAGTCGTGAAGTATTTTTAGGAAATTATTTTTTTATTGCTCAAGCTTTACAAGGTACCGATTTTCTTGTTATGACCCATTATGGATTGAATCTAAGCTTCTTAAGCCTACCTCGTATTATTCATAAGCAACCTCCGTACAAATGTTTATGCTTCTAGGCTTACAGGTTTAGACTGATCGTGATCTGCAAGTTAGGCAGTTAGACAATAACGACTTAGAAAATAAGGTGTTACCATGTTACCTTCCAGCAGAATTCCCAATCCCGTTCCAATTTATAATCCCGTATTTCGTTCTCTTTCCCGAAAAGTGTTGTAAGAGTCGTCTCACTTATTAATTAATAATAATAATATAATTATGTTATGAGAGATTAAAAAAGCTAAGCTAGCCTTGCCTCTTTCTCTGCGTCGTCGGTCCCTGAAAGCGGGCTAAGAGATAAAATAGATACCTAGATGATTGAAATTAATGACGCGTACGTTCGTCGACGCACGTCCATTGCGACATGACGACGAAATTGGAGATATACTTTTGCTAGTGGTAGGGCCTGGTGCTAGGTCCGTCCGGGGAGGTACCACCGTCTTTTCCCGCTAACCTGTCGTCAAATAGCAGTGCTTGCACTGTTGTGTTCCGGTAGGGGGTTCAGGCAGGTGAAATTTCTGGCACAGAGGCATTCCATCTTGGGCCTCAGGGTAGGCAACGCATTCGAGATCCTATGGTTTCCTAGTGGGGATCATAGGATTTCGGTGTCCATGGCCCGCAGTGACCACTTACAATCAGGTGGGCTGTGCACTCGTTTGCCTATAGGTACCAGAGACATTGAAAAAACTGAAGAGAGGCCTTTATCAAAAGTACGCGACACCGTAGAGCGGTGAATGTGGAGGAACCGAGGGAGAGATGCTTTGGATAGAAGGAGGCGATCTGTGGTCTCTGTCTACCGGGAAACAGGTGCGAGTTTATAAGTATGTATGCGTATATGTATGTATGTTTCATTGTTTCAGGCTTGCTCAGCGGGTTGCTAGGGCGTTGTTTCTTCAAGCGCTGCTACGACCTCTTCGGCGAGTTAATGGATGCGCTTGCGCTGCTCAACGGGGCCATCAACTTCGTGCTCTACTGTTCGATGTCACGGCAGTTCCGGACCACGTTCGGCCAACTCGTGCGCGCCCGATTCGCGACGACGCAGCGAGCGGCCTCCAACACCGAGCTGCAAACGACATTTGTTTGAAAATTAGTTTAATAGCAAAATAAAACGGTGAAGCGCTTAAGTTGACGCCGAGTCTATTTTTGCTTAATTCAGGCGCCTTCTAAGTTGTGTAAACCTGTACAGGTGTACCTGTGTATACATACATATATATATTTATTTATTTAAACTTTGTTGCACATCAGTAAAAAACTAGGTAATACAAAAGGCGAACTTAATGCCATAAGGCATTCTCAACCAGTTAAACCTTTGGACAAAACTGAAATTGTTGTGGCGGTAGCAAAAAGCCATTAAGAAATATCTACACAAAAGATATACATAAAAAAATACAAAAGTACCTAAGCATAGGTATATAAGGTCAAGCAAAACATTGTAACGAATTTTAACCACAGTATCAGTTATCGCATTCTAAGCATGTTTTTTAGGTTTTTTTTTGCAGTCGAGATGTATGTAGATAGGTAAATACAGCCGAAAGGGCTGCCAGCTCAGCATATCCTGTGTAGTGTGGAATCGCGCACAGCGCTAATTAATTTCCAGCTGGACCCGAACAAGCGAATACATAACTTAAAAGTAACTAGACTAGTAAGTAAAAAGACAACTGCATCAGTGTAATATTATTGGCTACTTGACTAACAAGCCAAATCAGATACATTTTATTGAACGCCAAAACACAGCTGTCACCTTTCATATGGAATTGTCATACAAATCGAGTAATGTGATCAAATTATTACACCTACTTTTAAACATTAATTGCTTTTATAACAAATGATTTTTCGAAAATATGATCAAACGCAATATTTTTGTGATTTAATTTATTAATAAGTAATTTAGTTTCATTATCATCTAGTCAAGTATCGAATTAAATAAGAAAATTTCTCACGTACACGTTATCAATGTTATCATCGATCAAAGTGGCCAAGCCCATAAAATTGAGAAATAGGTCAGAGTCCTAATGAATCCTATGTGTTCTCACAGAAAATACTTAACCTGGGTTGCATCGAGAAAGTTGACGGAATCGTCGTTTATTAAATTTAGCTGCAATATGTAAAAAATAAACATGTCTGTCTTGGTCATTCCCGCGGCATGACTATGATGATGTTCGTCAATTTGTACTCAGAGCCAATTTGTAGAGCCTGATTCTAGGTTGATCAATCTGTATGTCCTGACATTTTCATGTTGAATTCAGCATTTAGTAGAATAAAATGAAGTACTGTTACAATATTTGATTTAAACGTTCGTTTGAATGAAGAAATAAATCTTTATGCAACTGTTAAAATAAAAGTATATGATACAGTCAGAGTCACAGGTATATCAACAAATATGTAACTAAAAGCCCTGGTTACTAATTAGGTATTCGTACATGTTCAGGATGAAACTTAACGGGATCTTGAAATGACAAGCGCAGTAATCCAATCGAAATTGCCATCGAACGTTGATGAGTTAAAGAGTTTCAAACTGAAGTTTCATGCAGATCATTGAGGACCCATGCCAAACAAAGGCATTTCTCTTAAGAAACATTCCTCGTACATACTTATTCCAAAAGTTTGTAGACGATGTTTTCGATTTCCTAAAGTTACGCCATTATTTGATATCGAGTTCAATAGTTAGGGGAAGGTTTAATGGATTTATTTGATATATTGGTATCTATATTTACCTATTCTAAGCCAAGGAAGGGTTCATCCTCTAAAGAAACTCCCAAATCTAACAGATGACAGCGTCAGTGGTTCTTTTTATTTGTTGAACATCAATTACTAGTAGGTAATGGGAGACACCAACCTATAATTTTCGATTTTAAGTATTACAATATTTACCCAATAACAATTTAATAAATGGATTAAGTCAAATTATATCACGTTAGAGAGTCTCAGTAAGTTGGATGACCTTGTCTCACGATGGAAACCCACAAGAGGTTTTACGTTGCCGCCCCTAAATAGGACCCCACAGCATCTGACGCGCTGGCATTATTTTATCATTATTAATTTTAATCCCTTGCGAACAGAAAGGGTGTGTTTACGAAATACAAGGTCGTGTTTAATTTTATTTTCTGCTTACTTGACGGCTTACGGTTATTTTACGAAACGTAAAGAGATCTTGTCAAGTCTTTCAAAGGCTTTCTTGTGATCTGTCCGTGTGGAAATAATGGAATGAAAATTTGCCTATGTATTCAGTTGGCTAGTTTTACCTTCATTCATATCAAAGACTCAGCAGCTTAGCCATAAAAGAAAAGTGGAACAAGCAGTATGGTAAACATAAGAATGTCGGAGAATGGCACTGAGCATCAGGAAATCCTTGTCTGTGGGCATTTCGGATAGGTATTCAGCTACTGGGTTCCTCGAGATTATAAGAATAGTCCAATGTTACGATCTTCAGTAGTTTAATTACACCAATTACAATCGCCATTAAGAGACTGTCTTCAATAGGTAGTCCAATAATAATCCAACAATAACTAATTACAATAATACAAGACGTATGCGTCCGCGCACAACGGGAGTCTATGGAATCTCTGTGGTCCTTTTCCTAGCAACGCCAATCGGACAGAGCACTCAAGTGGATTTTGCATCAAGCTGGAGTCGTGTCTTCAACTACGGGTTAGTTAGTAGTTAACTAAGGTCGGGTCCCTGATCAATGTCTGTTTCAACCTGGACCTTAAGATGTTACGACATGTTAAAGACTAAACAAGCCCCCAAATTCTAGATCAGTGACCTTTAAGAATTAGTTGTTGTGCAATATAAATTATTTGTTTAAATATGTAATATATGTTAGCGTAAGGAATAATACGGAGAGTTTTTGTATACGTAAAAGGTAACGTTGAATGTAAATAATACCTACATGTATGTGCTTACATATATTAACAAACTTTAGCAATGTAGATACTTAGTATTTGTTTTAGTGTATAAATAATCCGATCCAAAACTTTTGTAGCTTACTTACTTAGGCTCTAGTTACTAGAACATAAAAGACTTTATGTAGGTACTTATGTGTAGAAAACTTGTTCTGATTACAAATATCCATGCGTTTATTTGACTTCGTGAATCGTGATAGAGATATCAAGTTACAGTTGGCATATGAAATTAAATTAGTCATAAATAAATACAAAATCTGTTCTGTTTAGAGTTGCAAACCTGGATGTAAACTACTCTCAAGACAGCTAACAATATAATGAAAATAAAAAATACAGATAAGAATAATACCTATTCATTAATCTTCTTTCTTATTTATAAAAATGAATTGCCGTGTGTTAGTCTGGCTAAGGCTCGAGAACTGCTGGACCGATTTAGGAAGACTTAGAAAGAAGAAAAAACAGTGAAAAATAATCGGAAATACCAAAAAAATAATAATAAATTTGTATGGGAATCCGTAGTCGTACGAAGTTCACCGGGCCAACTAGTAGGTATATAGATTTATCACCTAAATATATATAGATGGGTTTGCCAAGTGTCAATTAATATTCGATTAATTATAAATGTATACCAACAAAGATAATATTTTATGGATCTAAATCTATGTAAATAGTAATAAAAAGTTTATAGCACTTGGCAAGGAAATTGGAAGTAGCCTGTATTTTCTACTAGCTTCTGACAGTGACGCATGGAGTTCGGTTATAGCTTTCCCGCGGGAACTGTGACTTTTTACGTTTTAAAAGTATTTCATCCAAATCGGTCCAGCGGTTTAAGGGTGAAGAGGTAACAGAGTTAGTTTTGCATTTATAACTTTAGTGTGGATGTAACAATTCAATTCAATTCAATTCAATCATTTATTCAGCAAATTGGCCACATAGCGGCACTTTTACACGTCAGAAATAGTAGATTGTATGACTAGGGAGCAAAAAGGTATATTTTACCGCGGGTGACGGATTGAATCCAGAGCGACGCGAAAGATTCCAGAATAGAATCCCGAGCGTAAGCGAGGGATTCTAGCGTGGAATCTTGAGCTAGCGAGGGATTCAAGCTTTGTCACCCAAGGCATAAATAAGTTTGCTACCGTGTTGTACACTCTGCTTTTCACCCCTCCTATGAGAAAATCATTAGATCATTCGTTCATTATTGTCTTTAAATTAAGTAAAACAAAAAAATAATACATTTAGAAACAAACAAGGTTAAAAAGAACGTGTGTTTCGCGCGCTTATCATAAATTCATAGGTAGAAGGCGAAAATGGCTTCCATATTGAAGAATCTGTAACTACTTCATTGTATTTATATTCTGTCATGCTCGCACGCGTTGCGTTCATAATAATAGGTAAATTTTAACAAATGTGAAATAAAGTACATTTTATGACAATTTCGCACATACACATTTCACGCAAAGTTTTTTAATACATTTGCGATAAAATGAAAAAAGGGCAGTGCAATTCATATTACGTACTTACCTACATAATATTCCTTTGGAATTCTCAGAGGTGTTGATCCCAATACATTGCATCACCTAAATCACTTTTTGCTTTCATTCATTTTCTACGAAATAATTCATAACACTACATAAGGTACGTTTTATTTTGGAAATTAAGTGTAAAATAATACGGCAAGGAAATGAGCGCTCACGAAATTCGCGGGTTCGTTTTTTTTTAATTCGATCACACGAAGAGTTTGCGAAGAATGCTACGGCATTGGCCGGCACCATTCAGCCAAATTGAAAATAAAAAATAGAAAATAATTTATCAAAAGTAAGTATATATATCTATGAATTTATGGATTTTTAGTATGTGTATTAAAGTATTTATGTAAAATGCCGATATATAAAATTCTAAATACGAAAAAGACGCGACTTTTGAATGCTACTTTTTACAGTCTCCGCAGCTCCGTGAACGCACTGCTAAGACGTATTTTGCTCCCTGTTAGCGGGGCAGAAACGAAAAAAAATTAAAAAAAAGCGAAGAGGGAGCAAAATCGCATTTTGCTCCCTCTAAACGGGGAACAAAACACTTCTTTTCGAATAGGAGGGGTGAAAAAGAATTTACCAGCGCTTCCTAGACCCATTGCTTGAGAAGAAGCGCCGCAACAAACTCAAGCAGAAGGCCTTTTTTCAAAATTTATAAAATTTACATTACATGTTTAAAATATACATATAGGTACGTACTAAAATTACATTGAAGGGATGTATAGTCCCTAACTTAAACTTAAATCTAAGATCTTAGAGATGTATAGTCTCCAAGGGTCCAGAAAAAAAAAATATGGAGATGGCCTCCATTGTCAAATAAATATAAATTCCATAGATGTCGACAGTCTCAAAATGTCAATAAATAATGAAATACCTACATCAGGTATAAAAGAGTTCATTAATACATGCCAATAAGAACATGATGAGGTCTCTCGCTTAAAATGTTTGACTTAGTAATTATTTAAAGCTAATGATTATTTTTAAAAGTCCTTGCAAGCATGAACAGACCGGACCCCACAGACAGCACCCGTTCACGAGCGTGACGCGTATCTCAGCCATCGCCTCCCTCAACCATTTCTTAATTACCGAGCGAACCCGAAATTAATATTTATATTTACCTGACGAGGTCAAAGCCATCTAAAACAGTGTTGTATTCAGTTAGACGGTAGACATACGTATTTTGATATAGTCGACTCGCTCAGTGTTCCCTGTAAATAAATGACTAAGTATATGCCGATTATCCCTAAGGACTTCGTGACGCGAATGATCTTACCATTGTACTATATATCGGCAGCAGCTAGGGATGATCCTTCAATACATTTTTCTTGAATAAAAAAATAGTACCTGGGCTATATGAGATGAGACCTACCTAGATCAATTTCTCATAAAATACAACAAACATAGAAATGTACAAGATTAGCATGTTAAAAGTATAAGACACTAGCTTCTGCCCATGACTTCGCCTGCGTGGAATTCGGTTATCGCGTTCCCGCGGGAATTAGCCTATGAGATAGTTAGGAAAAGTAGCCTATGTCCTTTCCCGGGACCCCAACTATCTCCATGCCAAATTTCATCTCAATCGGTCCAGCGGTTGAAGTGTGAAGAGGTAACAGACAGACAGACAGACAGACAGAGTTACTTTCGTATTTATAATATTAATATGGATAAGTAGTACCTGGGCGACCGAGGTTTGCTCGGGTGAAAATAGCTAAACCCGAGTTTTCTCAGATATAATATGAGAATTACCCAGATCGATGCACCCCCGCCTACATTCCAAATTTCGCAAATCGTTAGAGGCGTTTCTGAGATCGTTTGGATAATAGTAGGTACAAGTTTAGCTCGTAGCGCGTTCGAAGTATAAAATGAAGTACCTATGAGATAGTTAGGAACGTAATTAGGGAATTATGAACCCTCTAGAGAGAGAGCCTGTACCCAGTATTGTTCCATAAATAGACTGTTGTGGAAGGATTTAAATCATTTTCCATACAACAAGATACGCCTACGAGTATCTAAGTAATGGTGCTCAACAAAGGGTCTATTTTTTTGCTTGTTCTGCGCGCCTACGTATTAATTACTATAGTTATGTATACACGTATGTTATATTAAAATACTTCATTTAAAAAAGTACCAAAGCACTATGTTAAAACCCAACTATCAATCGAATCTTATCTACTTCTTAAGGTTCGAGAACTGCTGGACCGATTTGGCTGATTTGATATTTTTTTAATTCCCTGTGGTTCAGGGAAGGTTACAAAAAAAATGCAAAAAACCTAAAGGAACAGCTAAAAAATGACTTTGTATGGAAATCCGTGGTGATACGAAGTTCACCGGGCCAAATAGACGTCCATATTTTTAGAAAAACTGTCTAGACACAAGAGTGTATTTTACTTGAGATCACGACAAGGTAAACGCAAGGTACTGGACCTTAATCAATGGACCATCTGTTGAAATCATCACCCACCTGCCTGCAACAGGTGGTGCAGATTGATGCGGCACGCTTTGGACATAATTCAGAATTTGTTAACGAAATGAGGCCAGTATACAGCAGTAGGTACAAGCTGAGAGTGATGATTATATTTTAGAATTCAGTATCGTTGAAATGATATGAAAATTCCCAAAGTAGCCCGGAATATCAGGTTGCTGGCAACCCTAAATAACAACGTAGTGTAGTGTAGAAATATTTTTGCCGTAAATCCTAGGAGATTGTGAGGAGGGTCGACACGAGAATTTGCATCTCGTGGACAGTATGTGCTTTATGGGCTCATTTTGTAGGATGTACGCTTTGGCTAGATCATTGTTGTAAATACAAAGCTAATTTAGAAGTCATGCGACAGTTGATGTGGTGACACTCGGAAGTTTAGGTTTGTAATATATAAGTACCTACGAGTATTAGATACATGTAGGTAGAGATCTTCTACTATCTAAAGTCCCGCGCCTTCACATTACAAAACGCATAGTTGATGGCTGTCTCAGCACGCACACATGTGTTGAGAGTGTTGGTGGTGCTTTTTAAATACATTGAAGCGTTTTGAAATGTGAATGCGCGGGATTTTAGATAGTAGAAGATCTCTATAAGCTTTATGGTGATGTAAATATCAATTGTTTTCAAATAAACTGGATGTATCTGGTTCGTCGAGTTTTATTTTTTCCTGTACTTACGTAATAAAACGCTAATTAAACTACGATTATATGAACAGAAGAAGACACTGCGTTTTTCCTTTGTACCATGTTATTATGTTATATTTTTTATTTATTTATTAAACATCCGAAAGTATCTCAGAGTTAAAAAAAAAGGACATTATCATACAAGTTTGCTACCTTGAAAATTACATAGGAACACGACGGTAATATCGCAAGGGAGAAGATATTGTGTAAACAATAGTTTATAACACTGGTCAACATATAGGCTACTTTTTATCCCGAAAAAACGCATAGTTCCTGCGGGAAAGCTATTTCCGAATTCCACGCGGACGAAGTCGCGCGAGCAGAAGCTACCTATTAGGTACTTAATAAAAAAATATGAATGCACCTAATTCAAAGTTGGAGTTGTATAAGAAAAGCGCGCTTATTTATTTTAGACAAGGTTGTACAAGTACTAATATTATGCCAGCTGATCACAAGTTTCACAACTGTACTTCCCACAATGTTCCCACAGTTGGTACGTCACCGAATATTGATCTTGAGATAGGTAATAGTGAAGTCAGATCGAATGAAATTAGCAATGCTAAGTGAAGGCTTTGCAAGTTTCGAAACTCGGCCACGGCTTCAGAATGTCCCGCATAGCATCACCATTCCACGTTTGGTGACACAAAAAATGGGGGTTTTGGGGGTAAGGGTTGGGGGGTGTGGCAGTAAAATCTACCAATAACTAAACCATCCATATTCAAAACGATTCGAATGTATTTTTAGGAACTGCATAAGAAAACAATGTCACAGTTCGATATAAAAAAAAATATTTGAAGGAAAAGCCAGACATTTCTTACAGGTTTATTTTCATATTACTAGTATTTTCATATCACTAGTATGTATCACTAGTATCACTTAGTAATGGACTAATCCATTACTAAGTGATATTTTCTTGTTTAAAGAAAGTTATCAATTTCTCCATAGATATTATTTTTTATTATTGCCTATTACCTAACTACCTACTTAGATATAAATTTCGTGGAGTAAATAAATACCTATGTATACATGAAAAATGAAAGTGCTTTGTTTAAGTACAGAATAAAAACGTTCTAACGTAGCCATACCAATACTACACTATAAATTTGAAAGTATCTATAACTCTGTCTATCTGTCGGTTACCTCTTCACGCTTCAACCGGTGGACCGATTTAGATGAAATTAGGTATGGAGATACAGACTTGGAGGAAGGACAATCCCACAGGAACATTCAGTACTTACACAATTATATTGTTCTACAAAAGAAGGTTCACTGTTTGGAAGAAACCCATACTTACTATTTATATTTTAATTAGATGTGTCACTTTATTTCAATTTGACAAGAATCCTTTTCTTGTCATCGGATCGGATGAGAGGAGATTAATTTGGTTAAGAGGACAATCAAATAAAACATTTTGGAAAGGTTTTTGAATCTTGTTAAAAGGATACGAACGGCTCAAGATGACCCTCTTGATCCGAAATAAAAGGGTTTACCTAATGTGGCGCTCTACGGTGAACGGTATGTGCGTAAGGCGATTGGAGATCCCTTTTGTGGCTACAAATAGGATACACGTTTCAGCAATGATTAAATTTTATTTATTTATTTCAACACAATTACATTGTCTTTACAGCTGAACGCCAAGGCGACAATATAAGCTACAGATTCATTATAAATCTAAAGAGTCTTAATAACCTAAAAGTATGTATACCTGGGACAAACAGTCCAGTTAGGTAGGTCCAACTTCGAGAAAGAGGTCAATCGTCGAATCCGACTCGGCTGGGCAGCGTTCGGGAAGCTTCGCAGTGTCTTTTCGTCCAAATTACCGCAGTGTCTCAAGTCGAAAGTCTTCGACCAGTGTGTGTTGCCAGTGATGACTTATGGTTCCGAGACGTGGGCGCTTACGATGGGCCTCATAAGAAGGCTCAAAGTCACTCAGAGGGCAATGGAGAGGGCTATGCTCGGGGTTTCTCTGCGTGATAGAATCAGAAATGAGGATATCCGCAGTAGAACTAGGGTCACCGACATAGCCCGAAGAATTGCGAGCCTTAAGTGGCAGTGGGCGGGGCACATTGCTCGCAGGACTGATGGCCGATGGGGCCGGAAAGTTCTCGAGTGGCGCCCGCGAACCGGGAGACGAGCTGTCGGTAGGCCTCCAACAAGATGGAGCGACGACCTCGTGAAGGTTGCGGGAAACCGGTGGAAGCAAGTAGCACAGGACCGGTCTGAGTGGCGAGCCTTGGGGGAGGCCTATGTCCAGCAGTGGACGTCTTTCGGCTGAAATGATGATGATGATGATGATGAACCTAAAAGTAAATATTACTATTGAGTATGTACCTATTTTAATTTACATACCAAGCTTTAATGGGTAATTAGATACCACACTAATTGCCGCTTCCGTAAATTTACTCAGCGAGCAGTGAAATAAATCTAAAGAGGGTTTTTTTAAAACCACAACGTTTAGAAGAGTAAGGGCCCTGGTGATCGACGCATATAATTCTTTCGGCACATAGAAGAGATCGCGACTCTTCGCGCTCCGCATTATAGGGTCACTTGGAGTAAACTCGTACTTTGGGGTAGTTTCGTATTTTAAAGATACTACCGAAACGCACTAAAATTAGGAACTATAGTCTACTCTACCCTACCCAGGGTGGTAATGGCGAATTTTAGTTGCATTGTAATGAAATGAAACAGATTGTTGGAGATTCGTAATGTTAGTTTCATTGATAGTAAATCACAAATTACACATAGGAATGCAATCCGTAGTTAAATAGGAAAGGAAGGGAAGGGGAAACTGTGGACATCATCATCATTTCACCCGAAGACGTCCACTGCTGGACAAAAGCCTCCCCTAAGGGCGCCACTCAGACGTATCGTTTTTTTATGTATAAAGATTGACAAACAGGCAGACGGCACACCTAATGGTATAGCACGACACAACTTAGAAGGCGCGTGGATTAAGCAAAAATAGTCTCTGCATCAACGGCTTAAGTGCTTCGCCGCGCGCCTTCTAACTTGTGTAATGCTATACGTGATGGTTACCGCCGCATATAGACATTTGTTTTGTAACACCAGAGGCATCACCAATGCGTTGCCGCTCGAAGATATTTGACGACCCCCTTTTTAAAAAGCCCCAAATTGTAGCGCAGAGGGAAAATCGAGGCAGGAAGTTCATTCCAAATACTAATTGTACGCGCTAGAAACGTTCTAGAACCTACGCTTAGACGAGTTCAGTGGCTCTAGGAAATGGGCATGAACGAACGTCCTGCCGATGACGTGAGGTGCGCTGATAGAAGCTTAGGATTGTGCCACTGCAAGAACTGGTCTTGTGCTAAAATACGAACTTACCCCATTGACGCATTAGAAGTGACAAAGAGTTTGCGTTCTGCTAAGTCTAAGATATGAATGATCACCGAATAATCGTTTTGGTTTTACCTTAACGATGTATGCACTGATTTTCAAACCTATCTAAAACAAGTTCGGTCACCTTCAGAAATCAGATATAGGTATCTGGGCAAACAAGGGTATCATGCACTCGTGTCGTGTTCAGGTATTTATGATCGATCACCTTGTTCGCTCAGATATAACTAATGGCGACTGTATTTAAAAGCAAGATTAATTTACTGTTTGTCTGTAATGAAGTATCATAGATACGAAGCCGTGGTGGCCTAGTGGTTCGACCTACCGCCTCTCATGCCGAGGGTCGGGGCTTCGATTCCGGCTCGCACCTCTAAGTTTACTTAAGTGCGAAATTCAATTTGAATTTACCACTGAGCTTTTCGGTGAAGGAAAACATCTGACTGAAACCTGCATGCATCTGCGAAGTAATTCAAAGATGTCTGTGAAGTCCCCAATCTGCACTGGGCCCGCGTGGGGACTATAGCCCAAACCCTCTCGTGATGAGAGGAGGCCTGTGCCCAGCACCAGTGGGACGCAAATAGGCGGTAATAGTACTGCGCCATGGCTATGGGGAATCAACAAGGGCTTCGCTTAATCAATTATAAACGTAAAATCACAACAGTTTCGTTTATAGTATTTCAATTTGGCAGACGTTTGAAGGCCGGCAGGAAGTGCTGAAATCGTAATCGGTTTTGTGTGATAAGCTAAATATTGACTTCATAGTACTATTTTCATTTCAATTTATTTACGTAACGTCGGGCGTGGAGAGCTAGATTCGGCGGGATTGTTGATCAGTCGAATACAAAAAGATGAGTAGTTACTTACACTTATGAACTATACCTAGCAATAGTACATTACAGGGCGGGGAATTCGTTAATGTCCCAGATCGCAGGTGTCTGTGGCCCGAACCGAAGGTGAGAACTTCACACACATCTTTGAATCACTTCGCAACTGCATGCAGGTTTCCTCACGATGTTTCCCTTCACCGAAAAGCTCAGTTGTTAATTTAAATTGAATTATGCACAAAGTAAACTTTGAGGTGCGAGACGGAATCTAAATAAAATCGCGTAGACGAAATAAATATACCTAAATTTCAAACACAAATGTATTTTGTAATTTAATACAGAACTTGAACTTGAAATAATTATTTTAAATATGTTTTCCTCTAGCTTTCCGTGTGGTCATTTTCGACGTTAACTCTCGATTATTTATGAATAACCAAGCCGTGACAACTAAATTGGACACGTTCCGGACGTAGTAATACAATCATTGATGTTATACTCTTTGCTCGTAACTACTTACTAGAGAAACGTGGACAACCGATACAATACAACGCTTACTGTAGAGATGGAAGTTCAACCAATCAGGGTTTATTGAGACTGTCTGCACTGCTGTGGAAGTATTTACGTACATTTTGATACTACGAAACGTTTGTGTACATACAGGCGTAGGTCAGCTATGCGTTTAGGTGCGTTTTAACAACGCAGGTTAACTGAAAATGCACTAAGTACTAATAGTTATTTGTTATGCAAGGCTGCAAAGTTATTGTTTGCTGTGAGTGCGTGATTGAGACCCGAGTGAACGAAGGATTCTAGGGTTGAACCACGAGCGAAGCGAGTGGTTCAAATATTGAATCCTGAGTGTAACGAGGGTTTCAACGCACGAGACAGCAAACGACTTTGCTGCTGAGCGCAACACAAAATTTTTCACCTCACGCGCGATTTTTCGGGAAGAAGACTTAGTTCGGCGTCACGTACAGTTTGTGCTAACTCTGGAGGAGTTAAATTCGTATCTTCATCGCTAGAATCGCTCATATTTTCTTTATTACTTCTTAGAATACCTATACGAATAGGTATTCTAAATTACAAAACCAGAAATCTAAAACGTTTTATTCTATTTTTTTTTATGTTTTTTTTTTCGGAGGTTGCGTTCCAAATCACTCCTACCCCTACTTCAAGATTCAATTATTCATTGAATACAGTTAAAATATACACATATTGAAGTATTTTTGTGATAAAACGAAATAATGAAATACATCTGAAACGGTGTATTATTAATATAATTTTATTAATGATGATATTAAGTAAATTGAACCTTTATTTTAATAAAACTCTCACAACGAATTGCGTTTCAGAACGTATCGTATATTTTTATTGTGAAAGTGGCGTCATGCGTCGTTCGAATTTCAAAAACACTTTCCACGCTAGCGGATAAAAACAACTTTTGCGCTCGGATATCAAGCTGCAAAACGACCACTTTCGAGCCAGTGAGGTGAAAAAATAATTACCTTTGCTCGCTCAGGTTCCAATACCAACACCCGCGCGAAATCAGAATCGTCCAGACTCACAAACCAGGTCTTCTTACTATTTTTGAGCAGTTCTTTAAAGTTATAGCTATTTATAAGTTATTATTTAAATAAATTTCATTTCAAACCCAAATTGAGTGGTCATCTAGAAGGGAATCAGAATCGAAATCTATATATATAAAACTCAAAGGTGACTGACATAGTGATCTATCAACGCACAGCCCAAACCACTGGACGGATCGGGCTGAAATTTGGCATGCAGGTAGATGTTATGACGTAGGCATCCGCTAAGAAAGGATTTTGCAAAATTCCCACGGGAACGGGAAAAATCGGGATTTTACTTTTAATATTTCTGCGCATACGAAGTTGCGGGGAAAAGCTACTCCTACATAAAAGGTTTACCTAATAATGAACACTTAGGTATTAGTTATTTCGCTGCGCTCCGCTATTGATCTAATATTAAATGTCAAAGCTCTCAAAGTTGGGTTTCATTTGACGAACTGCTTTCATCTTAAGTAATAGTTCAACAGTTGTAGTTACGTAGTTATATGTATGTACTAATACATACATATAAGACAGATAGCTTCTAACGTCTGTAAACAACATAATATTCATGTAGGTATTGATTTCAGTTTTTATGCAATATTACAGGTTTACACAATTTAGAAGGCGCGTGGATTAACCCAAAATAGACTCTGCATCAACGGCTTAAGTGCTTCGCCGCGCGCCTTCTAAGTTGTGTCGTGTTGTACCTCTTGTTGTTTTACTGTTACCTACTTACAGATGATTGAGCGATCAACGCACGCACCGTAAGATAAAACAGCCAGGTCTAGAAACATGGCCAAGATCCTATTAGGTATTATGTAATAAGAGGAACTAAGAGAGGATCTTTGTAAATCTGACGTAAAAAGGGCTTGAAAGTTAGTATGAAATTCGGCGTCGGCAAAGTCGCGAGCAAAGGTTATTTCACTTATTACTACAGCCTATTTGCGTCCCACTCCTAGGCACAAGCCTCCCCTAATCATGAGAGGGATTGGGCTATAGTCCCCACGAGGGCCCAGTGCGGATTGGGGGGGTTCACACACATCTTTGAATTTCTTCGCAGATGCGTGCAGGTGTCCTCACGATGTTTTCTTTCACCGAAAAGCATGGTAAATTCAAATTGAATTTCGCACGTAAGTAAACTTAGAGATGCGAGCCGGAATCGAACCCCCGACCCTCGGCATGAGAGGCGGTAAGTCGAACCACTAGGCCACCACGGCTTTTTTGCTATTTCACTTATTTAAATCATATTAATGTGAACGAAATCTAATTGAAACAAGCTATAAATTAAGAAACAAAAGAAGAAGAAGAAGAAAATCATTTATTATTCGTGACGATAACACACAACATGAAAGCAAATAACATAAAAAGACGGGTTATGATTAGTCACGAAATGGTCCCAACTTTCCAAAAGCTTTTTAAAAACTAGCTTTTATTTATTAAATGGAGTACTTATTTACTACTTAAATAAAACACTACAAGAGGGATCAAAGGAGTCCAAACTTGATGGGGTTGTATCGTTTAACTACCGAGTTCCTATGGCATCCGATTTGCTACACAAGCATGCAAATTTCAGCTCAATCGGTAACCGGGAAGTGGGTCAAATTCAATTTGCAAGATTTGATTATAGACAGACAAACAAGCAAACAAACATCGGGACAGGTGAAACAAAATAAAAGCTTGTAAAAAAGCCCTATTAGACATAGACATAGACATTTATTTCTCAATATCAAATTACAGAATATCACATTGAGAATGTCAGAAAGATACAAAATAAAAATATAATGAAAATCAGGAATAAAATATTTCACCGTTAGGATCGTCTTTTTATTACAAAGAAATGAATATCAAATTGACGACAGGTTTGGCTCAGTTGGTAGTGACCTTGCCCACTGATCCGGCGGTAGCGGGTTCGAATCCCGCTAGGGGCAAACTTTGTGTGATGAGCACGAATGTTTTTGTACCCTGAGTCATGGCTGTTTAGTATTTACGTGTGTTTCTCTATATAAGTATTTATATCGTTGTCTAGCACCCATAATACAAGCTTTGCTTAGTTTGGGGCTAGGTCAATTTGTGTGAAATGTCCCAACATATTATCTTAACTTATAAAATAATTAAATATATTTAGAGCTGCTATTGCAGACGTTACGTTTGATAAAGAAACCAACTAGTGTTCTATGTAGGCACCTAATAATTCTACTATGTATGTATATACCTAGAATACTAGTTAATTCTATGTTGTTATTTATGTAGATGCCTATCCTCCAATAGATGATGATAAAGTGATATGCTCATGCTAGTCAAGTTGTCGGGTTGCTGATTTATGGGATTGAGAGTGCTAGGCTTGCGTATTAGTTCGTCATTCTCTCACAAAGTTCATCCCTCGGGAACATCAAGCATGATTCAAGGATTTGAAGAAACAAAAAGTCTCTCTAACAATGTCGCGTAAGGGTTATAATGGCTCTGAATGGTAAATGGCTATTATGGCATTTTTGCGCGAAAGCTTTACATTTATATTATATCTTATTGCGTTGTATACAATAACGTTGCTGGTGATCGATCGTGAAATCGAGTACCTATGAATGAAGTTAATAAGTAAAAGATAAATACATATTTTTGGAATTTTTTACATAAGTAATAACTTTAGCTTGTACCTACTATATGAACCAATATAGTATATACATACTTGTATATCTTAAACCTAAGTATATAGAGCTAAACAGGTACGAAAAACCATCTAGCTAGGTTTCATCTGGTCAAATCATAATGCTATACCTACCTATGCCCTTCACGGAGATACGAACGTAGGCAGGTACCCTACCTACTCTGAAGTACCCTACCTACGTAAAAATGCGTCGAAGCAGATGACTATCAGGCTTAGTCTATCCTATTGGCGGTAGACAAGGCGCAGTACCTAAAGTCCATACTAATCCATATTAGAATTTATAAATGCGAAAGTATCTCTGTCTGTCTGTCTGTCTTTTACCTCTTCACTCTTCAACCGCTGGACCGATTGAGATGAAATTTGGCATGGAGATAGTTGGGGTCCTGGGAAAGGACATAGGCTTTTTATCCAGGAAAAATGCATAGTTCCCGCAGGAACGCGATAACCGCGAATTCCAACGTGGGCGAAGTCGTAGGCAGAAGCTAGTATTATCCATATTAATATTATAAATGCGAAAGTAACTCTGTCTGTCTGTCTGACTGTCTGTTACCTCTTCACGTTCAAGCCGCTGGACGGATTTATAGAATGAATGGTATGGAGATAGTTGGAGTCCCGGGGAAGGACAAAGGCCATTTTTTTATGCCGGAAAAAGGCGAAGTCGCATCAGGAACCTGTGGGTTAAAGTCAAAACTAGAATATTTTATAAACCCTTTATTCTATTTTTAGGATCAATCTAAAATTTCAAGAGAACGTAAGTTGTTTACTAGTAGAAAATGTAATGTAAGTACTTAATGGATACCCTTTTTGAGCAGTGGCTTAAGTGCCTTTCAAAGGGTTCAAAAGTTTAAACCTACTTGCAGGACGTCAACCTCGGCTTGGTAGAAAATGATTAAGAAAATGCGAGTTGGAGTTTATTTACGTAAAGGTGTGGCCCCTATTGTTTTCTTTCACGGGAAAAGGTCAATTGAAAATATACCTAGTAGGTATTTTTATCATATTACTTGGTTCGAAAAGGTTCAGCTATGCGCTCCTCTGTTCTATGGAGTGTTTTTGAAATTCGAACGCTACCTGTACGATTTTCGGGTCTTTTTGCTGTGCATTGCTAGGTCGCTACACACAGTGGTCCGCATACATCGTCGCGGCAAATAATTATTTCGCACCCTTGTAGGTATAACAAATAACTATTTTTTATTAACATCTACTAGCCGATGCGCGCCACTTCGTCCCGAGTAGACTTAGAATTTGAGCACCCGATATAACTACTACTACCTATCTACTATAGCCTATTTGCGTCCCACTGCTGGGCACAGGCCTCCTCTCACTCATCACGAGCCTACCGCCTCTCATGCAGAGTGTCAGGGGTTCGATTCCATGTAAATATAACAAATAACTATTTTTTATTATCATCTATATAATACTAGCCAATGCCCGCGACTTCGTCCCGAGTAGACTTAGAATTTGCGTACCCGATGAGACTGTACATATACTTATAGTTATTCGTTTTGGTGTAATAAATGACCAGTAGATGCACCTTTATTTGTATCTCTAATCCACGCCAGCTAAAGCAGTATCTAACTATTTTAAGTTTAAGCTTGAAATAAAGTAGTTCAGTAATATCTTAATGAACTTAGTACGAAGCTCGTGGTCTTTCTAGGTACTAAATTAATTTATTATTTTTCAAGCTTGTTACCACCTCATATCATAACTAGGATAAGTCTGGAAATAATTGGTTTTTTTAGTTTTTAAAAGCTTCTTTGTGCCAACATGTTTTGGCTTCCAACATTGTTTTTCATTTGATACTGGAAACAAGTTACATAAACTAACAGCATTTTTAATATAAATTAGGCATAAACGTACCAACTGTTTCATATTAGTAATCGCTTGTCACACTCAAATATGGATGTTATTTAATTTAATTTTTTTTATGTACTTACATACAGTCCCAGTAATAAATTTAGTCAAAAAAAGACAACCACCATTTGCTATTAATGCTGTTATTATTTTACCAACGTTTAATAAAAACATCGCACTTCAGAAGCGTCACTGCGAACAAAGCTATAAAATACATAGTTAACGAGACTGTAAAACAATACCAATTTATTGGCACTTCCTGCCAGGTTCGATACACGATTGAGTAGAACAGTGAGATAACTTTGATCGTAAGTGAAAAGTGTACCTATCGCGGAAGGCCGGCATGAAAACTTAACTCTAGTGTCTCAGTTTGGCATCGGCATGCGGACGAATCGGCGGCCGCGCGGGTACCCGCCGCTCTCTAATAGACATTGTATCTAACAATATATGCCCATTATCCAATCTATTTGAAGTATACTCGTTCCAAGCAACAGGTGTCATATACCTACCAGTATATAGACTAGTGCGTCAGGTGAAGTTTACGATTCGATACCGCCGCGTGGAAACTAAAACAAACTTTCCGAGATAAATATTATAGTGATGTGAGTATGGATACACAGCATTTTCAGACAGTTTTAATGTATATTTTTAAATTTACACATAAATAGTAAATGAATTAAATATTAAAAGTAAATAATTATAATCATCTTCTCATAGATTGTTCTAATGTTCACTAAAGATTGTTGTAGATTATAGCAAACACTTTCAACATTTTAAAACATCGGTACTTTTACTTTTTTTTACAAAATAGATTTTAAATCTACGTATGTAAAGATTTTGTTTTTAATAGTCGGAAGAAAGATATCTTGTAAATTAAAATATGACGTTATCTGTCAATCATCACATAGTGCTAACAACGGTTCTATTTCGGTCGATTTTTTTCTTCTATACTTTGCCTCTGTTCAGTCAGTTACAGTGAATAATTTTAGTTATTAAGTATATTATTTTCAAAAAGTTATTTATTAGAACACGGATTATTCTGACAAATACTCGCCTACAATACAAACAACTGATAGGACACACGTTAGTAGTCTTTAATTCTTTATGTATTATTATGCTTGTGTCTATGATTCACGTTTTCAACACGTTTTCATACGTCTTGTATTTATATCCTTAGATAAACAAGCAGTTAGCAGTATTTTGGTTTTAACGACCATAATCTTGTCGTAATCTACCGTAAAACGTAACAAAGTCATAAATTCACCACATTTTAAGGTTTATACCGCCGTATACCGCAGTCATTGTAATTTACTTCATATATAAAACGTTTTTTGACGTCAAATGTATCTTCTTCTTCTCTTATTTATAAAAACTAGCCGATGCCCGCGAACTTCGTCCCGCGTAGACTTAGAATTTGCGTACCCCCGATATAAACAGTTATAGTGAAATAGGAGTATTGAAAAATTGGTTTGGCCCGTGGAAAACCCATCCCCGTGGAAATATCGGGATAAATAGTTATTCTATGTTATAGCCCGGGTCTCAAACTATCTCCATACCAAATTTCATCCAAATCGGTCCACTCGTTGCGACGTGAAGGAAGGACAAACAAACAAACAAACAAACACACTTTCAGATTTATAATATTAGTATGGATGAATTGCCGTGTGTTAGTCTGGCTTAGGCTCGAGAACTGCTGGGCCGATTTAGCTCATTCTTTTCTTTCTGTTGCCTGTGATTCAGGGAAGGTTTAAAAAAAAAACGGCCAAGTGCGTGTCGGGCCACGCGCAAAGTATAGGGTTCCGAAGTTGACGATGCCCACAGTACCTTTCTAAGACTTATTTAGGATCTTAACTAGCCTGTGGTATGACGTGCCCGCCCGACGCCCCTGCCGCTCGAGAAAAATCATTGGTTTTTAATCATTTCATAAGTTGGTCGACTACCTATGACTCGTAAATTTGTACAGCCTACTTAGCCGTGATAGTGTTCCTTTCAACTACGTTATATATGCCATAACCGTGATTTTTTTCAGCCATCCAAGTATCACCATTTAGTTGGCAAGGGGGTGGGGGGGACACTCGACTCTAACAAAAAATAGCACTTTAAAGCTTAATATTTCACAAACGCATCACTTAATCGAAAAATGGTTTTAACAAATCCACAATATTTTTTTAAGACCTATTCAACGATATGCCGAATCATGGGATACGCAAGAAAAAAAAATTACATCCCCACTTTACGAGTAGGGGAGGTACCCTATAAAAAAAAAAAATTATTGTACCACTTTGTCAGCGTAACTAATATGTATATTCATGCCAAATTACAGCTTTCTAGAACTAAGCATCTCTGAGCAATAGTGCGGACAGACGGACGGACGGACAGACGGACGGACGGACGGACGGACGGACGGACGCGCGGACATGGCGAAACTATAAGGGTTACTTATGGACTTCGGAACCCTAAAAAATAGGGAAAATTTAAAAATAACTAGTAAGTACCTATTGTATAAAAGTTAGATGTACGAAGCTAAGCACTCTAATCTACGCTTTAATTTTGTTCCTTTGTGTGACGAAAGTTAACCATACAAAATGTTTATGTTGATATGCGTTAACTTCGGCATAGCACTTGGGACATTAAGAGATACGATACCGTAAATGAATTTTAATTGATATGGAAAAAAGTTTTTTAGCTTTTAGCTTTTTCATACAAAATAAATAAATATTGCCATGACGATGCATAAGGCCCTTTAGAGTTGGACAAAAAGTTACTGTCAACGGGGGCGAATTCTCTGACTCTTCGAAATGATTTTGTAAATGACAGATCGCATTGATAATTCTTATAAGTACGACATATTGCGATGAGTTCGAGATAAGGTCCTGTCACAGTTTCATAATGTCATATTGACGTGACACATGAAAATCAACTAGCAAAACATCAAACAAACTCATTATTTTCACCTCCTTGTCATACACGGAGATTTGGAAACTCTTTCTTACACGAAAATGAAAACAAATAATTATAGGGGTGTTATACTAGCTTAAAGTAAAGTGATGAAATAAAAATGAGATAGAAATTGAATATTTTAAGAACAGTGTTAGCAAGCACCTTGGTTTCTTGGAGAAATTAACCTAATTAGGTCTGAAGAATCTTCTCTTAAAATTAACGCATATTAACATAAACAGGTTGTACCTATTTTAGTTAACTTTCGTCACACAAAGCACACAATTGAAGCGTAGATTAGATTAAGTACTTAACTACGTACACATTTTTGAAAACGACTTATATAAGTACCTACCTATAACTTTCACTATTATATTGTAGAAGACGTATGCGAAACAGAAGCTACTCTGTTTTCTTGTTACCTATTCTTTAACTTCGAATTTTGAGAATGTAACAAGAAGACAGATTTTGAGGTTTGAGGGACAAGTATAGGTTAGTATGGGATCAAACGTAGGTGTCCCGGAAATGATTTATTAAGGGATGAAAAGATGTCCGGATGTTTATTAAGATGACGTGTCGAAAATAAAGGTGATACGGATTTGAAATTTTCTCATCAGTTACGATACCTACTTATGAAAATCGTTTTTTTATTGGATTTGCAGACTTCAGGTTTTTCAGATTGCTTTTCGTGATTGGGCAACTTTCATAGGAAGGAAAAGATTTCATCAATAATATAGATTTTCATTGTATAGTCGAACGGGGTGGACTTATGTCCATTTTTTCATTTCAGTTAATGAAAAACATGAACTACAAAGCACTGAACTATAGTTTTTTTTATTAGGTAAATGTCAATAACTTTGCCGCTTTCGTTTCGACCTTATAATATGTGCTAAACCGTGGCTTTAGCTTCGCGGCATTTTCGATGGTAGAAATTGTATGGACTGAATTGTAATCATAATTCACCGACGCGTCGCTTTAAGAATCTTGATTGCACGTCTACAAAGTCTCGAGGGAAGTATCGTGAAGATATTCGGATCTGCTTCGCTATAGGAATAAGGGTTTATTCACATACACGACAATAAGGGATATTATAATCATGGGTAAATACAGTGGGATACACATAGCAAATAAACCTGGGATAGATAGTTTCTACTCGGTCATAGCTGTAACCTCAACACAACCGCTAGGTTCCTGCCTTACAGGTGCTCGGATGGAGACTCTTGGCATGACCAAACACCACATTGGAGAAACCTGCCGCTTGCGCGGTGTGGCAGCCCCGTCCGACACACATGGGATGCCGCACCCATGGCTCAGACCCAGAGCTGTCACACGTTTCCTTTCAACCAATCGTGGGTGCAATAGGAGTCACCGCTTCATTGACCCCGTCTCGGCTATTGAGGCGGCACCCAATAGTCAGACAGCCAGGACTCCACGATGCCTTTTATCCTATTGACGGCTGACGGCCGCCCAAATCCTCCAAATAGTGGTCATGCCGTTCTGAAGACATTCAAGGATTCACCTTCGACGCCAAGGTTTCCCAAGGCCATCGTGTCAACAGAACCTAGGGGCTTGCAACCCCACCGATGCCGAAGTTTCCTCCAGTCATCGTCGCAAATAGGCATCAGACCGCGTTTGAGGCAAGACCACAACTATGACCGTACTAGAACATACTTTAGATCCTTTCAGATATTGTACAGAAGCAAACACTCACCAGTGTATCTTCCATCATCACTCGCCGGCCGTCAACTCATCATTAGTCATAATTTTACCTGCATTTTCCTCTCCAACCGTCCATATAAGTTCCCTCTATAATACGCGCACTTTTTACCCCATCGACAGCGCTATGACAGGTGACACAGATTATACAGTACACGTACAACAGGCATAGACAAGAAAGCATACCAAAGAGTTAGTAACACACCGCGTGGACCCGCGACAGGAAACTCGTAATTCACAATTGGCTAGGCAATTCCGGAAATCAGATTTTAGAATATTTACGTCATTTTTCAGATGAAAAAGAATTACCGTCGTATACAAAACACAATTTCTTTTTTGGTACCAATTAAGTATAAAAAACCGGCCAAGTGCGTGTCGGGCCACGCGCAAATTATAGGGTTCCGAAGTTGAGGATGCCCAAAGTACCTTTCTAAGACTTATTAGCATTTAGCTAGCCTGTGGTATGACGTGCCCGCCCGACGCCCCTGCCGCTCGAGAAAAATCATTGGTTTTTTAATCATTTCGTAAGTTGGTCGACTATGACTCGTAAGTTTGTACAGCCTACTTAGCTGTGATAGTTTTCCTTTCAACTACGTTATATATGCCACAACCGTGATTTTTTTCAGCTATCTAAATACCACCATTTAGCTGGCAGGGGGGGGGGACACGTGACTCTAACAAAAAATAGCACTTTAAAGCTTAATATTTCACAAACGCATCAATTAATCAAAAAATGATTTTAACAAACCCACAATATTTTTTTAAGACCTATTCAACGACATGTCCCAACATGGGGTACACAAGAAAAAAAATACATCCCCACTTTACGAGTAGGGGAGGTACCAAAAATATATTTCAAAATTTTATTGTACCACTTTGTTAGCGTAACTAATATGTATATTCATGCCAAATTACAGCTTTCTAGATCTAAGCATCTCCGAGTAATAGTGCGGACAGACGGACGGACGGACGGACATGGCGAAACTATAAGGGTTCCTTGTGGACTTCGGAACCCTAAAAAGAGATCGTAGGAATGTATACGTACCTGGATGTCTCACAAGCTGCAAGTCTTCTTTCTGCTTCCTCTACTCCACTCGAGAAAATTGTGGCAATTTACATGGAATTGTTGAGATTTTTCTTTAAAAGCTATTTTAATATATTATGTTCCTTTGTCATTCCCACGACATTTGAAATTCATGTAACCGTTTAAGGCGAGTAGTGAGGCAAAAATGCAAATTCGAGGTGTTTTTGTAACCATTTTTCTATAATTGTAACAAGTTGTCATCTGCAAAGTTTACGAATATGGAACACAAATATAGTGTTTCTGGTATTTTATATCGTCTTATATGTAATGATTTGTACTATGGATGTCATTTAAGAAATCCTTAATCCTCCTATATGTAACCATTTATTTCCGCTTAGGAAAAAATCTACGTTGCCAAATTTTTTGCAAGTACTTTTCAGAATTTTATCTAGGGCTTTACCTTCTAACTTATATGATAAATAGCTTTTAGACGAAAAACCTATGTGTTCCTTAGTGTATAATCACAAGTATCACAACACACATTTGCTGCGCTTGTTATGGTAGGCGTTTTGTTGAATTATGCGGCGTTTTTTATATTTTTAAATATTTTTATTTATTGATTAAAAAATATCTAAACTATCGTGATTACTAAAGAAAGAAGGATAAAAGTTCGTTTCATAAATTTGACTTTTATATTGGATTTGAAGTAGTGTTATTTTTCTATAACTTCATTGCATTAAACAGAAAGTTGTGGTTGAGAACAAGGCGACGTTGCGAGTTTCGGCACTCGTGTTGTTTACCTCGCGGTCGCGCGCGCTGTTGCCAGCTAGGTAGGTATCCCGAACTCGATCAGAGGACGCACAGCATGGTCGGCCTGCCGGCCGGCACTCGGAAATGAGTGAATAACGAGTGAGTAACTAGCGAGAGAGTAAGTCGAGTGGAGTGATTTGTCTCGAGGATTTGCATTTTATTGTTGTTATAGATACTTATTTGTTAAGTTTGTTTTGTTACTCCATAATAGTGTTCTTGTTATAATATTGTTATTGTTACCTAGTGTTAAAATGGGTAATAAAAAGGGGAGAAGATCACACTGCTCTATAAAGTTGATACGAAAGCGACAAGGGCGAACCGCTTATTACCTCAAGAAAGTCGCTGAAAAGTAGGGTCGCTTCGCCTGTTTGCGTCCACTTACTGGAGTTGGCAAGTTTGAAGGTGAAAATAAAAATGTTCTAATTGAAATTTTGATTATAAAACGGATGTAATGTATTGATTATATAGTCCTTTTCAATATAACTTATAGTTTTGGTCGAAACATCTGGTAGTTTTCAAAAAAACGACACAAATAGGCAAATTAGGCGATTTACCCAGTTTGCGTCCACTTAATCCAGATTGCGTCCACCTATGGACCAATTCGCGTCCACCAACTTAGAAAAGGAATCTGAATTGATGTTTTTATAGTAACTAGCTTTTTCTCAAACATGCTCGGTAATGTTCGTGTTACTTTCAAAAAAAGAAGACGCCAGCAAAAACATTATTGTCGTGTGTGTTTTTTTTAATTCGCTTGCTATTTGAGACACCTCTGTAGAGAAACTGACAAATCCATGGAGGTAATGAGTACAACTTCCATGGCCAAATCATCCACGGTCATGGAAGTAGTAAATACTGATGTGGGGTAAGTGCGCCTAAATTTATTTCTCCCCTATGCCTTGTAAACAGCCAACTACTAGTTGAGTAATATTTATAGGTTTCGATATATTTATGTTAGGCGCACTTACCCCGAAACTGACAAATCCATGGAGGTAATAAGTACAACTTCCATGGCCAAATCATCCACGATCATGGAAGTAGTAAATACTGATGTGGGGTGAGTGCGCCTAAATTTAATTCGGCCCTATGCCTTGTAAACCGTGGTGGCCTAGTGGTTCGACCTACCGCCTCCCATGCAGAGGGTCGGGGGTTCGATTCCGGCTCGCACCTCTAAGTTTACTTATGTGCGAAATTCACTTTGAATTTACCACTGAGCTTTTCGGTGAAGGAAAACATCGTGAGGAAACCTGCACGCATCTGCGAAGTAATTCAAAGATGTGTGTGAAGTCCCCAATCCGCACTGGGCCCGCGTGGGGACTATAGCCCAAACCCTCTCGTGATGAGAGGAGGCCTGTGCCCAGCAGTGGGACGCAAATAGGCTGTAGTAGTAGTAGTAGTAGTAGTATGCCTTGTAAACAGCCAACTACTAGTTGAGCAATATTTATAGGTTTCGATATATTTATGTTAGGCGCACTTACCCCATCCTGGCGCACTTGCCCCGACTGACCTTCCGTATTTTCTCGCTGTTTGAGAAAACCATGAACATTTTTTTTCCAGACAGGCCAGTTTTCCTGCTGTTTGAACTTTATTATGAATGTAGTCATTTATCGGGGTTTTACCCTACATACGCATAATGCCTAATTGCATTGCATATTCTTAAACTACGACTTTGATACGAAAAAACATTAAAAATATCTAAATATCACTAGTACCATGTTCAGCATGTAAATTAATTAAAAAAGTATTCAATTCATAAAAAAAATATACAAAAAGTTATTATAAGCGGTGATTTGAACCCGCGCCCCTCTTGCGCTCTCATGTACGTCATGATGAATTTGGACCGCTGGGCCACGGTAGACTTAAGACAGCGGGCGAAATTAACCATTGCTATCGTTGTAATTTACGTTAGCGTATTTGGCGCGTTTATTATTGAGAGGATCGGGCTCAAAACGCTCAAGGTCATCGACGGCTACAGGCGCCTTAACAAAGTTTGTCAAAGAAAAATACATTCGCTCGAAACCATTGCTCACTTTCAGCAGTTGGGTAAACCTAGATCTTAGAGATTATAGAAATTATGATAATAAGTACTTATGCGATTACAGGCTTAGATCAAAGGTCAAACATTACCCTGGCAAATCAAGTGTGGCGCTGAAATTATACATTGAAATTAGAGTGGAGTCTTAAGCAAATAAATTGGTACTCTCATTTGTTTTTGTTCTCTTTGTAAGTAATATTTTTATACTAATAATAAAAGTCTGTAGAAGAAGTCGCGTCTGAAACTTGAAAATTAAAAGAAACTATGAAGTCGAGGGGACTACATAAACGATACTGAATAACGATTTTTAGAAAAAAATACTGTAGGTCTATTTATGTCCGGATTTAACTCGAAAACTAGGTACTGGACAGATTGCAACAAAATTTGGTATGGGGGTAGGTAGTTTATAACACTGGTCAACATACAGGCTACTTTTTATCCCGGAAAAACCCATAGTTCCCACGGGAACGCTATTTCCAAATTCCACGCGGACGAAGTCGCGGGCAGAAGCTAGTTTATAATAAAGCCGTCGTGACATCATCTGCCCTCTCTCCTGTAGAGGTCGGAAGTTCAAATCCGGCATCCTCCTTGCCTTGGTAGCGCTCATAATAACTAGTTTACAGCATGACACAACTTACAAGGCGCGCGGTGAAGCTCTTATGCCGTTGACGCAGAGTCTATTTTTGCTTAATCCACGCGCCTTCTAAGTTGTGTAATCCTGTACAAGTTCATGAGAAAATAGTAAATGTCATCGTAATGACATTAAAAAAGTGTTTTTATTGCGAATGGGCTTGCGTTTCACCCTGATCACACCTGATGGGAAGTAATGATAGGGTCTAAGGTGGAACACGCTTACCCAGAAGATGCCTAGTCACTCTTGAATACACCAAGATTATAGGAACTGGGAAACACAAACGCAGAGAGGGAATTCCAAAGTTTAGCAGTGCGAACAAGAAAAGATTTAGCATATCGCTTTGTTCGACTCATGGGAAACTCAACCACATGAAGACGGAAACCCTCCCGTCGTCTGCTAGTCCGAGTAGTGAGTGACCTCTTCTAATATTATTCTTCAAAATAAATACAAGAACACTTTAGAACCTAATTGACGTTGAGTAGGTATTGACGTCTAAGATTATAAATTAGAGTAATTTTCGGTCCAGCCAGTTAATTCTTGAAAGCCATCCCAATTTTCGAGGAACACTTCAACTCGTAAATTGTATCGGATTTTGTAATCCGATCAAATCAAATCCGTCGTCTACATTTCCAGACATTTCATAAAGGCTTGTTCATTTGTGATTGTAAAATTATTAAAATCAAAAACACTTACCTTCAAAGGTCGAAAGTTCACAGTTCTGAGAAGAAACTGCCTAAGTTGTCAATGAAAAGGCTGGCTGGTTGTTCTTTTGTTTTGAATGTTTGGACACTCAATTAGGGTTTCAGAGCTCGCAGCTCTGACTTTCATAACTCAAATTTTTATTTTCTTTGATAAAAACTCATATTTTGACGAGGTTGTAAATAATTCATGTTTATTATATTGGAGATGTTGTTTAAAAAAGAGTCTTGATAAACAATATGACATTATTATGATTCATTGTAGGTACTGGATGTTCAAAAAATTATCATCATCATCATCATCATTTCAGCCGAAAGACGTCCACCTGGACATAGGCCTCCCCCAAGGCTCGCCACTCAGACCGGTCCTGTGCTACTTGCTGGAAGTATGAGGCCAAAAAATTATATGATATAATAAATACGAAATTAACTCTGTTTTTCCGCCTGTATGTTACTTCTTCATGCTTAAACTGTTAGACCGTCATGGATGTTTGGTATAGGGTAAACAGTAAGAGCGTTATCACATTTGCGATTCCCGAGCGAGTTTTGTATGGAGGCGAACACGCCGCGAGTTCGCCGCGTACGAGTTTTGTATTGAAAAACGCTTTCAACTCGCTCGCAAATCGCAAGTCTGATAAGGCCCTAAAAATAGTAAATAAGTTTAAACGCGATGACTATCTTCAGTAGAAAGTAATCGTCAAAGATCGATTCTGATGTTATATCACAATACATGGTTTTGGGCGGACCCAGTGCGGCCAGTAATCTACACTACACCCATCAGCAAATTAAGTAGGTACCTAATTCATTAACGTGTTTGATATCAGCAATCATGTTTATTCATAAAGCTCGCCTATAAGACGTCCTTCAACTACGAGGTTCGTTCGTACCTACATTTCTTTGTAAGTAGGTACCTATGAGGTATCCCCACCCACCTATGCTCTGGGGGGACTGTCTAGATTCGTAAGTCATGTTCATGTATGTGAGAGCAAAATTGATCTCGCGAGTGGAGGAACTTCAGCATTTATTTGCATATTTTTGTACTAACTAACTTCCCCTGAGATTCAGTCTGAAACCTCGGCTTAAAGGGACTTGACATGTGACATATTGTATTAGGTCTAATCGCTGGTATTAGTCATATCTTTGACGTGCAAACGAAACTCCTATAGTATTTTTTAAAATATCACGGATTTTGTGCCTCACACGGCTATCGAGTACATTATATGTCGTTCTGATTTTTCGACTTTTTTCAAAAAGGTTAGGTTAGTACGCTTAACTCGATCACGTCTTTGTTTTAGGTTCAAATTGTAGCTGACTAAATTGTCTAGAAGATTTTTTCTCAAATTTTTGATATCATTCTTCGTTTCCAAAATATCGAGCGCCAAAATCAAAAATTTGGAAAGCTTTGAATTTTGTTTTTTACTATTTCGGCCATAACTTTTTTCGTTTTGGACTTTCTTGAATAATTCTTTTTGCACCTTTTGCTAACTATCATTTCATGGTAAACTGTGATAAAAAGAAACCTATTTTAATAATTTGTTCACGTACCAGTCTTTCATTATAGATATGTGAGATTTGTAAAATGTCCCCTAACTCTACGTTAGGTGAAGTTAACAAATGAGTTTCCTAAGAGTAGCTCGAACGGGAAAGATAATTCATGGAAAAGTTTCGCGAAAACTTATGTACTTACTTAAGAAATTAGCCGAAGCCTGTTTTACCTGCGAATATGAAATACAATGGGAGCTCAAGTTACAAATGTTATCAAAACATCGTTCAGAATATCAAGTGGCGGACGAAGACAAGACGAAAGTTGTTGTCGTCCTAATACAGAATAATATAGCGTTGAAATATGAGCGCCTTTTTTCGCGACGCTTCTATTAATGAAGCGACAGCCTGCTCAAAAAGGATGAATGGATTTTAGAAATAATACCTACGTATTTCGTGACAACGGTATTACATATTTCAAGCGGGCATTTTAAATTGAGCCACTATTTTCACAACCATTTCGTGTGAAGGTTTCTACTTCGAACTATTACATATTTCAAGCGGGCATTTAAAATTGAGCCTCTATTTTCACAACCATTTCGTGTGAAAGTTTCTACTTCGAACTAAGTACCTGTTTTACGTAGGTATACTGACTTAAAAAAACGAGGCTGTGAATTCAATACATATGTATTACATAACATAAAGTTACTAGAATTATGTCGTTATTAGAACTATGTGCCAAAAGCAAATTACAAAATATTGTAGTGTTTATTGTTATTTTCCAAAGCATTTCTGCGAAACTATATATAATCTACTGTATGTTTTAGTTAATTAGGTACCCAAATGCGCCAGAAGGGTTTTTAAGATTGATAACTATGCATGCATACACTTGTAGGTATACACCAAAACTTCGAAGAAGTCAATGAAGATTAAAATCAAAACTTTCAGTGATATAAGATCTCAGAAAATAGTATTTTCTGAGTAGTGGGGTTACAAAATGAAGTTCGTATACCTAAATAGGAGCTTTCGAAAATTCTTCGCATAAATACAAAGTCGCGGTGTAATACACTTTTTTCAACTACACTCAACAGCAATGAAAACGGGTCACTTTGTATAGGATTTTCCATACAAAGTGACGTGAGTGTAAGTATATTAATTTGCGATTAAGTCAATATACCCAATTACACTGTATACATTATTCATGAAAGAATAAAGCGAGGTGACCGTCCTTTAAAATGATCAATTCCGTGTAGGTACTCCGAGAAAATTCCGGGAAGTTCCTGAGGGAAATTAATAAATCTTTTCTTATGTTTGATCCCGGAAATGGGTTTACGGACCGAGAAAATCTGATGTTTTAATATCAATTTCCATATCCATTTAATGACGAAACTGTGTCAGTCATTGGTATAGGCAATACGAGCGCACAGCCCACCTGATGGTAAGTGGTCACTGTGTCAATGGTCACCGAAATCCTATGATCCCCCATTAAGAAACCATAAAATCTCGAATGCGTTGCCTACCCTGAGGCCTAAGATGGAATGTGTGCTATGCCAGAAATTTAACCGGCTGCCTATAAATAGAAATATACAAGATTAGCCCGTTTAAAGTAAAGAAAGTATAAGATTTACTAAAAAACCGGCCAAGTGCGAGTCGGACTCGCGCACCGAGGGTTCCGTACAAACCTGTAAGGTTTACAAAGTTCGTTCTTTACGACAATCGAGTCATAACTATGGTATTTTTATTGCAAAATGAAATTCATAACATTACAATGGGGAAAGATGGAGTAGCATAAATTTAAGACAAAGATCTTAAAAAATATATATTTTGTAATGTAACTAAAAATTTAAGGTTTTCGGAATTTCCTTTATGTGTGCTATAAAACGTTGCTTCATGCCAAATTTCAAGATTCTAGGTCGACTGGAAGTACCCTTTAGGTTTTGATTCCCTTGCGAGTACTTGCGAGTTTCAAAATATGCAGCTTAAATTGCTGTTTCTTTTGATTGCGTTGACATAGAAGTTTGATTTTGTTACAGCTTAAAGGTATTATAGACCTGAGTATTTGGTATGAATTTCAATTTAATACCTCTACGCGTTTATGAGGAAATGGGTAGTAAGGTTAAAATTATTAAAAAAAAATATATTATATGATGTAACTAAAAATTTATGGTTTTCGTAATTTTTCCTTTATCTATGCTATAAGACGTTGCTTCGTACCAAATTTCAAGATTCTGAGTTCACGGGAAGCACCCTGTAGGTTTTGATTCCCTTGCAAGTGTCGAAAATTTGCGGCATTAACGGCTGTATCTTTTGATTGCGTTGGCTTAGAAGTTTGATTTTTTCACAGCTTCAAGGGACAGTAGACCTGAGTAATTGATATAAATTTCAGCTTCATACCTCCACGCGTTCCTGAGAAAAAGGGTCTTGACAGACGGACGGACGGACGGACAGACGGACAACAAAGTGATCCTATATATAAGGGTTCCGTTTTTTCCTTTTGAGGTACGGAACCCTAAAAACATTTCTGTATGTTTTGTAAAAGACATATTCGTGTCGGATTTAGGTACATTATGATGAACCAATAATCTCAAAAAATAATGAAAGAAATAATTAAAGCGTGTCCTGCTTCCGGGAACGCGGTACCCGAAGTCCACACGAGCGAAGTCGCGGGCAAAAGCTTGTGAAAACTTTAAAGTTTTGCATGCCGGAAGACCAAATTATATGGAAATAGCACTTACTGCATGTCTATTGATATTTATAATCGTTTGCATGATAACCTTAAAAACTTGACATTTAACTTATTTAGGAAAGCTCAAAAATTGGTTGACACAAGAATGTTCTATTAATGAATATTTTGACTATTACAAATCTTGACATTAAATTTAAGTAGGTACGTGATTATTTCAATGGCTAAATAAAATACTAATATTATAATATGTTTGCAAGTTAGGAACCTTGTTTTATATTTTCGCATGCCAGTTGCTGGTAAGGTGTACTTAGCACTTAAATTTTTGTATGTATACCATCTTATGTACTACATTTTATGCGAATAAAGATTGATTGATTGATTGATTGATTGAAGCCGCGGAATGCGAGAAAGACCACGGTGCCCCAGTCCAAATGTGCAATAAAAAGACAAACAGACAAAAATACACAAGACAAAAATTCTAAAAACTGTTGGAATTTGTTCTGTTATCGATTCTAAGTATCCCGTCATTTTTTTTAGATAGATAGATAGATAGATGTATGTATTAACAGAATAAATATTTGATTGATTGACAGTTGTCTTTTTTGTCACAGGTTTGTCCTTGCGCTGGCACTGCGCGAACTTTAAGTTAACGACTATCCGGAATGCGTCAGGAAACCTGCACGAATCTTCTACTCGAAGAAACATGGCGCCTGATGTGGAAGCCTCCCAAAATGTAACACAGACGCTCACCAGCCTCTTCCAAGATATGTTAATTGCGTCAGAAGACGATGCGAACAAGACCAATCCCGACCTATCCCAGTTTCTGACCGCATTGAGGCTGCCAAGGAACACAAGCCACGAGCATTTCGATTTTGGAGCGTTGGTGAAACTGGTGGACGGCTTGAGGAGTAAGCTGAATTTGACCAAGCCTTTCGACACTTGCAATTACTGCGACGGCGGCTTCCGAGAGGTCGTACTCGCTTACAACAGAATACATGGATATTTCAGCCTACTTGTAAGTCATGAATGTTGATAGAACTTTTGCATGTGGGCGTGTAATTAATACGGGGACTTTTGGGATTTGCTATCGGAGGGATAAATTTATTCCTTCCCATGATCAGACGCATGTCAATATTAAAACGAGGGCGGAAAGATTTTGGCTGATCTAATAATAGAACTGCTGACTGAATGTTTCGTACTTATATTTTGAACGTAATTATATGTTAGCGATAGTACAGTCGGACCCGGTAGACGAGCTGTCGGTAGGCCTCCAACAAGATGGAGTGACGACCTTGTAAAGGTCGCGGGAACGCGGTGGATGCGAGTGGCACAGGACCGGTCTGAGTGGCGCGCCTTGGGGGAGGCCTATGTCCAGCAGTGGACGTCTATCGGCTGAAATGATGATGATGATGATGATGATAGTACAGTCGAGTTCGAAATAAGATAAAGCTCCAAAAGTGTACACATGTTAATGAAAACTAACTTTATGTAATTATTTTCTACAGGAAAAGATCTAGCTGATTTTTTTAACCACTTTATCCATGCAGTTATAAAAATTCTATGAGTAAACTAGCTGTCCCCGCGGACTTCGTACCGCCTTAGAATTTCTTTGGGCATGATAAATAGCTTGACGTCCTATTCTCAGACCTATTGAACATACACTCCAAATTTCATAAGAGTCGGTCGAGCCGTTTCGGTGGAGTTTTTTACAAACACTGTGACACGAGAATTTTATATATTAGAGATATACGCGTAACATTTCACACATAACTCATAAATTGCTTATCGCGGAATATCAATACTACTTATGTATTGACTGACTCGATACATCGTGATCGTGTCAATATTGTGAATATCGTATTATGAAAATACGTCGGGAAATCAATAAAACTTATAACTGAAATGCGATTGTTCAAAGACTTATTTATCTAACGTAAATGATGAAATAAAATAAGAGCAAAAATAAAGTACAGTCTCCATCAGATACATTGTAGCAGGCGAGGCAAGTGTACCGTGAATTGCAAGGTCGGCAACGCACTGGTAGCTCTTTTTGATCTGCTGGTGTCCATGGGCTGCGGTGACTACTTAACATCAGGTGGCCCGCATGCTCGTTTGTCAACTTTAGGTATAAAAAAGATTATATATATATCTGTTATGGCGACTGTAATTAATACAAAGTGGTAGGTAACTTCATAACATATTTATTGATTCATAGTATTGACTTTGGTTGTTTTATTTGCTCTTCCCTTTCCTGAAAAATGATTAAATCATGATTGAAATTCGTTCAAACGGCAACCCTTGTGCCGTATGGCAAACATCACCGAGGCCGGAAGCGGCACTCGGTGTCGAATTCGCAATCAATTTGCCGATGACTCATTAATGTTGATCCATTTTATGTCGTATTTTTACGTCCTTTGTAATCATTAATTACCCTCGCGCGAAAACTCAACAATATAAATTAGAAGTGAGGTTGAAGCTGTAACGGACAATTAAGGGGCTTCATTAATAACGGTTAAATTATTTGAGGCTATAAGGTGAAGTGGGGAGCCGTTAAGACTCTGCGAGGGGGTTTAAAACGCTGAGAAGAGCTAATGACCTTGAGCAATCGAGGCAGGCAACTGTCTCAGCGGAGAATGTGTGTTTGCATTGGAGGGAGCGAGAAGCACGACCGCGGCATCGGCATGTGGGCGATATACGTAGAAAATCAGAAAAATTAAAAATCTCACTTTTCATGAACAATATAAATCAGCAAACTTTTAGTATGAGTATGATAGAATAGGTATTTAATTATAGACATCTCTGTTGAAAAACTAAATATATAGAACCGTTTAAATAGGATTAGAAGACGCAACTTCACGATTTTTTTTTCATCAAAATGATTTCATGAAATCCTATTTATGAAACAGCAAGTTTTTTAAGTACCATATAATAAATATTAATAAATATTTTACTCACCTTACAAAATCAAATACTTTTCGTTTAAATACTGTTTAATGAAAGCCAATTTAGGTCTTCTCGGCGCCTTAATTTGGTTATTTTCCGCAGGTTTGTTTTTTCGGTAGCCTTGCGAATGGGCTGAACGTGGCGGTGCTGACGCGGCGCGACCTGGCCGCCGCGCCCATCAACCGGCTGCTGAAGTGGCTGGCGGTGGCCGACGTGTTCGTCATGCTGGAGTACGTGCCCTTCGCCGTCTACAGGTACCTGGTGAGTCGCCCTCACAGATTCGCGTGGAGGTCCAGAGTAGGAATGGCTAAGTTCACATAACCACACGATACCCCGCAGTAGGTAGGTACGGTGGGAGCTGGCCGTGCATAATCGGTGAGCTAATTTTTTTTTCAAATTTAGTCTTTTCACAGCGGCGTCGTTGATCGGGTCGCCACCTTCCCTAAGAAATGGTTGAGGGAGGCGATGGCTGAGGTACGCGTCCCGCTCGTGAACGGGTGCTGTCTGTGGGGTCCGGTCTGTTCATGCTTGCAAGGACGTTTAAAAATAATCATTAGCTTTAAATATATTACTAAGTCAAACATTTTAAGCGAGAGTTCTTATTGACATGAATTAATGAACTCTTTTATACCTGACGTATTTCATTATTTATTGACATTTTGAGATTGTCGACATCTATGGAATTTATATTTATTTGACAATAGAGGCCATCTCCATGATTATTTTTGGACCCTTGGAGACTATACATCTCTAAGATCTTAGATTTAAGTTTAAGTTAGGGACTATACATCCCTTCAATGTAATTTTAGTACGTACCTATATGTATATTTTATACATGTAATGCAAATGTAAATTTTGTAACTATGTAGAAATTTTGAAAAGAGGCCTTCTGCTTGAGTTTGTTGCGACGCTTCTTCACAAGCAATGGGTCTAGGAAGCGCTGGTAAATTCTTTTTCTGACGTGTAAAAGTGCCACTATGTGGCCAATTTGCTGAATAAATGGTTGAATTTGAATTTGAATTTAGTCTTTAGTATTACATGTCACGGCACGTGACTTGAGCGGTCAGTAAAAGTAAAGGAGATTTCTGCGCATGTTTACGACTGAAGGGCCAATAAGCGTGCACACAGCGCCCCCTGCGTCCCGCGCCCCTCTGCCGATGAGACCTTATTTTTGACTTCTGCGCATCGAAGGTCGCCGCTCAAGATCCGTGCTGATGCCTTGTATAGCGTGCGGTCATATGAACTTAGCCTAAGCAGCATTATTTCAGCGGGTACATTGACACGGCGAATGGACTATTATCTTCCGGAGCAAATACTTGTTCAACATATCCATTGCTGAAAGACAAGTTGCCAGTGTCTTTTGCAAATATTTTCTCAGAGATATCAAATGAACCGTGCCTCATAGAGCTGGCTAATGAACCATCTCGACACGTCTTCCCTGAAAGAGCTTCTGCCTGAGACGTTCGCCTTCGGATGCCGTGTCAAGCTTTGTTTACGTATAATTTCTATTCTACACAGGTCCTGTTTGTTTTCTCGAAGTGCACGTAGTAGCAACTCGTATGTACTTACACTGTTTATTCTCAAAGAAATTGTGATGTAATTTATTGTAAGCCTTATATTTACGAGTCAAAGCGAAGTAGGTACCTAGTTTGATACAGGAATTAGACTTTATCAGAATGGAATTTTTCATTACAAGGTTATCTTATCATCAGTGAGTAATCAATGTAGGCTCGAGAATGGTTTTTGTAATAATGGTAATTGGAATCGGAGGTTAAACTTAATCGAGATATGTTTTATCGTATAATACGTGCAAGCAGATTGTGCCGCTAGCTTAAAGTATTTCGGGGTTTTAGTTTCCGTTACAATTCGCCAGAAATTGGCCAGAAAGCTTGCCGTTTCTCGACCTAACTACCTAACCTACCTTATGAATAAGGAGCCCCTGTTTAGCAGTGTTGTATTTGTTGCATGTAAGGATGTTATAATTGAGTAGGTTATATTAGCAGTTATTAAGAAGTCGCTCCAGGAAGTCGTCGGCAACATCAAGGGTCTACTAGGCTTCCTTCAGGAGCTGAGATGGCAGGAATAGCACCGCCGTCCCATCGAGTTGCGGAAAACTAGCCCGTGCAAACCTATACCTATACCTAACAGTTATTAATATATTTATGGTAGATGTAGTTACCCCCACCCTGGCGCACTTGCCCCGACTGACCTTTGACGATTAAACTTTTATTATACTTTTGGGATTGAAACGAATCTTTTGCAAGCAGATAGGTCCGCCTTTAAGATGAAATCTTAAAAATTATCCCTATAATTTACCTAAGCTACATAATATACATATAAATTGAAGTCCCAAGTCTGCCTGTTCGTGATAAACTCAAAAACTGTTGAACGGATTTCATGTGAACATGCACTCTAACGTCTTGACAAGAAGATCGTGCGTGATCAGATATTTTGCGTTTGTACATACGACACATTATGCAAATATAATATTCGGATTTTTCATGTCACTGGTCACTGCGGCCCATAGACACCGAAATCATAAGATTTCGAAAGCGTTGCCTACCCAGAGGCCTAAGATGGAATGCCTCTGTGCCAGATCCTATTTCACCGGCTGCCTATTTTGTTTAATGTAGGGTCAAAATGATTGCAAAAGATCGTTGACCAATAACTCTGTAGGTACAGTCAGCAGCAGAAGTAGATAAGCTGTCCAGGTGTTCAAAATGACCTACACACGACCTTATTCTTAAGACGTTAAGGGCGTATGTAGGTCATTTTGAACACCTGGACAGCTTATCTACTTCTGCTGCTGACTGTACGTCTATATTGACCAGGTGCTGCCAGGTCAGAAGGAGATGCCGTACAACTGGGCAGCGTACCTCCTCTTCCACATGCACTTCGCGCAAATATTCCACACCGCCGCTATCTGCCTCACGCTCTCTCTGGCCGTTTGGAGATACCTGGCCATCAAGTAAGTGTGCGTGCCGTGGCAGCTTAGTGGTTCGACCTACCGCCTCATGCAGAGGGTCGGGGGTGCGAATCCGGCTCGCACCTCTAAAATCATTTATATGCGAAATTCATTTTGAATTTACCACGGTGAAGGAAAACATCGCGAGGAAACCTGCACGCATCTGCGAAGTAATTCAAGTATGTGTGTGAAGTCCCCAATCTGCACTGGGCACACGCGAGGACAATAGCTTAGTCCAAAACCCTCTTCTGATGCACGATCGAACTAAAATTCTGTTACCGATGTTCCTTTTCCTTCCCTTCTCTCCTAGTGTGCGAAATTCAATTTGAATTTACCACTGAGCTTTTCTGCGAGGGAAAACTTCTAAATTCTTCTGCCAATAAGGATGTGTGTCACAGGAAGTAGTCGCTAATCCGCCAATACTGAATTATGAAAGGTCCTCTAAGCTCAAGGAGGCCACTTCTTGCTTCGCTCGTTATTTCTAGCTCCGTTCGCTTGCTCAGATTTCAACACTTTCAATTGCGACAAATAATGAATTGGGAGCCTTGTATAACAGTTAACCATTGTTGACAGATATTCCGACAAAAGCAACATATTGTGCACGGAGAGACGGTGTAGCACGGCCATATTGAGCAGTTTCCTCCTACCGCCTATTCTTTGTATACCTACGTACATGGTAAGTGCAATCCAAAAATTGCTCAAGGTTACAGTTTCCTCAAAAATCATGTAATCGATGTGTGTCCAATGTTGAACTTGGAATGTGGAATAGGATTCAAAAGTTATACTAAAGTAAAGTTATTTAATATAACTATAATATAAAGATTGACAAACAGGCAGACGGCCCACCTGGTGGTATGTGGTCACCGCCGCCTATAGACATTTGTAACACCAGAGGCGTCACCAAGGCGTTACCAAACTTGCCAATCTCGAAAAGGGAGGAGGATGGGCGTATGGGATAAGGGAGGATAGGGGACATGGGATTAGGGAAGATGGATAGAATCACTCACCGTACGAAACGCAATAGCTAACTTTTACTTCACGCCGATATTCTGTGAGAGTGTGGTACTTCCCCGGACGAGCCGGCCCAATTCGAGCAATAATTTAATATTATGGCTCTACCACAATAGATATTGTTTTAATTCTTCACCAACTTTGATTATACTTACAGCCGAATAATAAAGGAAAATACGCAAAAATTACTTTTTAAAAAGTACCTATTTATAGGACAGCAGTAAAAGGAACGGGCTTTTAGTCAATAAATAAATTCTTGAAAACTGAAACTTGATTTCTTCAAAGTGAGGGCGAAAGAAAACACGGTTCATAGATCTGTTCTATTAATATTCGCTTTTCATTGACCTCCTTTGTATTTTAAGGCTTTGTATTTTAGTTGTAGCTTTGAACATATTGTTGCAGGTATTCGACATCCACACAGCGATAGTTCTAGAGCCCACGGGCCCGATGATACTGTACCACGTGGACGCCGACCAAGAGGGAAATCTCTATCAGATCAACTTCTGGGTCCACGCTGTGGTCATCAAACTGCTGCCCTGTTGCATCCTGACCGTCATCAGTCTCTGGCTGATTCGAGAAGTTTACAGAGCCAACCAGCACCAGAAGAAGATAAGAGTTTATTCTGCATGTCCCACTAGTACTAAGATGATGAAGCGGCAATACAAAGCGGATAAAAGAACGGACAGGACAACTAAAATGCTTGTAGCTGTTTTGCTACTGTTCTTGGTCACGGAGGTGCCTCAAGGGATTTTGGGTCTTTTGAGCGGTGTGCTGGGCAGGTGCTTCTTCAAGGGCTGTTATGATCTGTTCGGGGAGCTGATGGACGCCTTGGCTTTATTGAACGGGGCGATAAATTTCGTTTTGTACTGCTCTATGTCGAGGCAGTTTCGTATGACGTTTGGTCAGCTGATGTTTAGAGCGCATCTACACCGCTGGCCTCCGCCAACAGTTTCACACTCAGACGGCCAAAATACGTGAGTATCCTTTATGTTAAATTTAACTATCCATTCCATACTTCGTAACTTCATTATAAATGTGAAAGTTATTATGTATGTTTGTTTGTGAAGGAATTCACGGCAGAACGCCTTGACCGATTTTGTTGATATTTGTCTTTATTTACTAAGTAATAATAAGTCTGTAGAAGTCAGGTGACCGTATGTATGTATGTGTGTATGTATGTCTGTCTATTAACTCGCGAATATACATTTTATCCCTGTAAGCTAGTAACGTAATATTTTATTACCCGATATCTCCACGGAATCGGATTTTCCACGGGTTTTTTATACTTCTATAACTATGAACATCTACTACATCTGTTATTTAAAATTTATAAAGTATCATCAAGTACGAAAATGCTAAAGCTAAAATGCTAAAATGGTAACGAGTGTAGGGTATAAAAGGGTATTGCATATATTTTAATTTTCAAAGATTTGTATTTATTAACTCGCACCCACCGACCATAAAATTTTACCGGCCTCTGCCATTTCATAAATTATTTAGCGGTGAAATTCAGGGTTTCGCAAATAACAAAGGCCGTGCTCACACTGGATACAAACTCGCATATAACTAAATTAATATAAATGTTCGAAACGGAAATATACTCCTTAATTAAACGTTGCATAACCCTTAAAACCTTAAAACATTATGGAGTTCCGTCAGTGAACATTGCCCTAAATTTGTACCTAACTCATTCACTGTTTAAATAATTCGCTTCAAAAATTTTACAGCAATATGAATACCTCGTATGATTTAATTAAATAATCTAATAACAAACTCTTTCCAAATAGCTCTAAATTGTAAATAGATACATACAAACATCGAGTACATTAGAACAGCCGTTTTTTAACACGCTTTTATTAGGTCGACCTGTATGTAACTATGTAATGGAATCTTGCGAGTTAAATTTGACCCTATTTTGAGTTAAATTTGATTGAGCTAAAATTTTGCACGAATATTTAAATCGCGTGACAATGCAATATTATGATGACGTGCAGCTGATCTGTTGATGGAGCTGGAAGGTGGCCATAGGAACTCCGTAATAAAACTACATAAACCCATCGAATTTGGGCGCGTTTGATTCGTCTTGAAGGGTAGATGAAGCATTTACAAAGAAAAATACAGTCAGCAATAAAAGTGTGTCCCAATTTTTTTATTCTAATGTTACTTACTATCTATTTGCTACGCTCCGTACTTCCGCTGTCTCTCTGATATAATATTTTACGCCATGAATTTCAATATGCTACTACAAAGGAATGCAGCAAACAAAGGGCTTACGTCTAGTAGTAGAAGCTTAGATTTATGTAAAGGTAGAGTATGTTATATTCTCTTACTAATATAATAAAGCTGAAAGTTTGTGTGTTTGGGTGTTTAGATGTTTGGCTGTTTGTTGCTCAATCACGCTTAAACGGCTCAACCAATTTGCATGAATTTTGTCAAACAGATAGTTTGTAACCTGGAATAAGCTATAGGCTACCTATTATCCCGGAAATCCCGAAAAATACCGGAAAATTCCAGAACTCATCAGAGGGAGAGGGACCCCGGAAGAGGGCTTTGGATAGAAATCCCGGGAATCCCACAAATCCCGGAAAAGGTTTTTAAAAGTATCCTGAAAAAAGGGCTTTGGAAATATAGTGTTAAATTCCCTACAGACGAAGTGGTGGGTAAAAGCTCGTATATAATATACCTAAGTACAATTTCTGGCATTTACCTAACTTGTTAATTTACTTGATAGCCGCTTTGTGTTATCCCTGTCACTGGATATTGACTTCTTGTGTGAAATTAACAAAGAGGTATCCCTACATTAAATTTTATCCCAAAATTTGCAAGTTTATGTTTTCATATGTACCTGTACGTACATGAATGCTAATCAACTTTCCCTTCAGCGATTATTCTGTTTTTTTTTTCATTCGAGCCATAATCAGAATATAAGCATTAGTATCTACAGTATGTTGACGCCTTGATAAATGCCGCTGCGGTGCGATAGACGAGACGGTGGCAGACCGGCTCCGAGTCACACCACTGTACTTAGCTTGTCAACTTCTTGCCCGACCCTCCCTAGGGGTAAGAGACGGTCGGGCGGCAGGGAGCACGTGACATCAATGACGTCATACAGCACAGCTTATCATAGCGCACGCCCGAGAAACTGCACAACGAACGGTGGCGTTAGGGGATTCATCATGAATGACACCTAACTCTCACTATCTCTTTCCTCCTATCGTTTGACTAAGTTTGATTTGATACAAAAGAATTGTCTAGTATTGTGAGTCCCCTTTCTTTTCAATTTTATCATAGAGTCTCATGTCATATCTGGGTACCTACGCGAGTCGGCCATACGAAGCTTTTTTTGCCGATTTTCATGGATTTTTGCCTACGGCCGGTATGTTTCGTCCTATAAGTATATACGCGTCTTTAATCTCCCCGCAACCCTCGACGCAACGTCGCATAGACTGTGCCATAACATCATACATTTTGATCACTGAGATATTCGGACGGAAGACGTATTATGGAGACACTAATGCATACTGGGTTCACAGGCTTATGCCCAGCAGGGGGATGGTAGGTTATTTTTCATCTCTAGGTACATGTAAGAGGCATTTTCCTATATGTATTCGATGTAATCGCTCTTCCTGGGCAACACTTCCGATAGATACCCTCACTACTAATTCACTTAGCGGAATTAGATGGTCATATCAGTATTACCACACCCAAAAAGTTACTACATCTAATATTGAAATGGAAGCCCTCATTTTTACTGAAGGTAGAAATATCAAAACTACAAGTAGTCTTTCGTATTTTACATCTAGAATGTAGGTAACATTGGCTACGATTCAACGAAAACGATTTACCTAGACGCTGACATGGTAAATGTCATTGAATTAGAAACAGTTCATATTACACTTCCATACATTGCTTGAAGTAAAGTCGGTTTATCCTTAATTGTCTTATTTAGCAAACAAAACGTACCTATTTTTGAAAGTACTTACTTTAGTTCAAACAATGTTGGTATTTATGCGTAAATAAAGGAGTCCTAAAGCAAGTATCATTCAAGAAATGTCCCATGTGTCGAATCAGGATGATTTGATACATAAGAATCCTATTTTGCACCAATAATTAGCACTTTTGAGGTTAGAATTTAGTTTACCAAATGAGGCTAAATACACTGTACCTTTTTTTAAGTTCAAGGATAAAAGATTTGTAAGTTAAAGTTGCCAAATAATTATGTACTTACGAGTAGATAGGTAGTCTTTTATATCCATTAACTAGCCGATGCCCGCGACTTCGTACCGCGTAGAGTACACCTAGAATTGGCGTGAAATGATACTATTCCTACCTAGATATAGTAAGTTATAGTCATAGAAGTATTGAAAAAATTAGTTAGACCTTACAGAAAACCTGTTCCCGTGGTTATATCGGATCGGGACGAAAAGGACGTGGTTATATCCTATGTTATGCCCAGGGTCTCGAACTATCTCCATACCAAATTTCATAATAATCGGTCCAGTCTTTGCGACGTGAAAGAAAGACAAACAAACGCACTTTCACATTTATAATATTAGTATGGATATTGAGACAACCAACCGCATCAGACTGTAGGAGTAGAACTTCAGTAATTTCCCACTGCTGGGCACAGATCTGCTCTTCTCTCACCATGAGAAGGTGCTACACTAAAGAGCTTATCTGCACTACTTCGCAGATCCTAGAAGATTTTTTCAAGTGGTTTTTCTTTGAACCAAATGCTTAGATTATGTTTGAGACTCGGAAAGGCTACTAACAACCGTCTTTATCAGATAACTTACGTGTTTGAAAATACTAGCTTCTGCCCGCAAAATCGGTTATAGCGTTCCTTCGGGAACTAAGCGTTTTTCTGTGTTAAAAGTACCTTTTGTCCTTTTCTATCTCCATGTCACGTATAAATCTGTCCAGTCCTGTAACAGACAGACAGAATTACTTTCGCATGTATGATATTAGTAGGATGAAACTTAACAACTGCTTCTTTTCGTATGAAATTACCTTATTTACGTAATTTAAGTATGTAATGTGGTTTCAGAAGGTAATTTACGGAAATAAACGTAAATTATTTTCCTGTTGCAGAGTTTCCTGCTTTTTGAACTTCCGTTAAAGCACTTTTCATAGGTTTTACGTAAGTTACGTACGTATATAACAATTTACTTATAATGAATTATAATTTGTTGGTTTCAGAGCCAAATCGTCGGTACCATGAGGAAAGATCGTACAAGAGAAACGTGCCAATGTTTTGCAACAATTCCTGTAAATATTCTAGAAGTTTCAACTATATACTAGTCATTCAATACCTCTTCGTCTATCAGTATGTCTGTATGTCTGTAGTTAGGAACGTAATTATTTTAATGTATGGATAATTATATGTATTGAATTTGAATGTTTAATTCGTTAATCAAAAATACTTCAGGTAAGATAATATATTTTCGAATTTAATTTCTATATAGCTAGTTATACCTATCTATCTATAGGCAGTTATATCATCAGTGTGTTTGCTATTTAATTGTTGTAATGAAAAGTTGAAAGAATCCTATTATTTTTGTAATCGATGTCATAATGTGAATGTTGTCGAACATGGTGAATCCAGTTTCATTATAATAGGTAATAGTTTTCCTTCCACGTTTTATCCGATGGTACTATCCGTACGTAAGTACCTAGAAATGAACTTTTCTCAAACATGCTCGGAAATGTTCGTGTTACTTTCAAAAAAAGAAGACGCGAGGCTGTCCATTGCCGGCCTTGGCCAGCAAAAACATTATTGTCGTGTGTGTTTTTTTTTAATTCGCTTGCTATTTGAGACACCTCTAGAAACTAACAAAAATCCATGGAGGTAATAAGTACAACTTCCATGGCCAAATCATCCACGATCATGGAAGTAGTAAATACTGATGTGGGGCAAGTGCGCCTAAATTTATTTCGCCCCTATGCCTTGTAAACAGCCAACTACTAGTTGAGTAATATTTATAGGTTTCGATATATTTATGTGAGGCGCACTTACCCCATCCTGGCGCACTTGCCCCGAAACTGACAAATCCATGGAGGTAATAAGTACAACTTCCATAGCCAAATCATCCACGATCATGGAAGTAGTAAATACTGATGTGGGGTAAGTGCGCCTAAATTTATTTCGCCCCTATGCCGTGTAAACAGCCAAATACTAGTTGAGTAATATTTATAGGTTTCGATATATTTATGTTAGGCGCACTTACCCCATCCTGGCGCACTTGCCCCGAAACTGACAAATCCATGGAGGTAATAAGTACAACTTCCATGGCCAAATCATCCACGATCATGGAAGTAGTAAATATTGATGTGGGGTAGGTGCGCCTAAATTTATTTCGCCCCTATGCCTTGTAAACAGCCAACTACTAGTTGAGTAATATTTATAGGTTTCGATATATTTATGTTAGGCGCACTTACCCCATCCTGGCGCACTTGCCCCGACTGACCTTACGTATTTCCTCGCTGTTTGAAAAAAACATTATATATACCTCGGCCGCAATTGCGATTGCCGGACTCGTACTAATAGAAGGCTTCGCTTCGCTCAGCCTTCTAACTGACTCTTCCGGCAATACGCTACTTGGCTTCCTCTGCAATAATGTACTATTAACAACATGGTCCGCCCCTCCAAAATTCAAAACGCTTCGATGTTTTTGTGAGAGTATTTAATACTCAATACTCAATCGTTTATTGCATTCCACATGTGTTACAGTTGTTAATAATAATATACATTGTATAAGGATCAATGTGGACCCTGGTGGGCACAGCAATTTTGGAGAGGCTGCTAACTACGTATTTACACATATTTATATAAGCTAAATCTTATCATCTAGGAATTCTTTTACAGTATAGTAAACTTTTGAGTTCAAAATTTGCTTTAATTTTTTGTTGAAAGTTGTATCATTACTTTCGTTTTTTAATCTTTCAGGTAATTTATTAAAAATTTTAATTGACATTACGTATGGACGCATGGATTTAGATGAATGCATGGATTTATAACGAACCCTGAGACTCCCAACGCATGGCCGCTACTGCCGCGCTGCTACTGACGATGAATGCTTTCAATTCAACTACATACCTACCATAGAAGAAGTAAGGTAAACTCAGAATGACAACCTTCAAACAAATCAGCGTACGCCCGAAATAAGTGTTAAATGCGATAATCGATGTCGCTGCCTAAGTAGCCCGCCTGGATACAAATTTGAACTCCATGCGCTACATCTAGATGGCGAATGTGCAGGCGAAGTATGAAAATTTGAAGCTCCCTGGCGATTTCCGATTTACACCGTAATGTAAGGAGTTTGACAGTCTTATATGTATAAGTACCTACATTATCTCTGATACCTACACACTCTTGTAAGGATGTGACTAAACACATTGAAATAGTAATAGGGATGACGACAGGGTGAAGAAATCGAAATTCTAATTAGTCCGTCAGTCAGGTAATAAAAACAATATTTGACACGTATTTTTTGTTTTATCAAATTAACAAAGAATGACTAAGTTAAAACGCATTAAAGTTGGAGAGTGGGGGCTAACTACGTCACCGTTAGGTATAAATCGTACCTAACCGTGACGTCACGCGACATTTCAACTCAATATATCTCCGTATGTTTGATTACGTGAAAAAAGAAAACATACGTGTCCAATACTTTTCAATAATCTTCCTGATAGACTAAGGAAAGAAAAGTTGTCGTCATCCCTATTTCGAGAGGCGGGCAATGTTATCATAGTTTTTCTCTATTTAATCGAAGGTGTTACCAGCAAGGAAGGTTTACCTTAAATATTAATTTTATCGTTTCAAGATACTGCAATAAATAAGCTAAGCACAAATGTAAAGAACCGTCTGAAACATTCATAGAAAAAGAATAAGTAAGAAAAGAAATCCGATGTCCGCAACTGAAAAGGTCTCCGCTCAGAAATGCACTTGACAATTTAATTATATTCAACGATTACGTTAACTGCACTTTTTCTAAGGGACTTTATTGAAAAAGGGACCCGCTTAGTATTCTGTTAAGGTCTTGTAAATAGACACGAAGCTCGTTTAATGTCCCACTCGCATTTCAACTTTACTTTTTTTTTACTGTTTTTAAACAAGGACTTGTACGTATTTACACGAAAAGCAATTAGGTAATGAGTATCTTAAGGCCGTTCCTATACCCAGCTCAGCCGTCACTGTCATTCGTGCAAGGAGTGAAAGAGAAAGCGCTACGCACAGAACGCCCGATTTATATTTAACGGGTTTTAATTTCTATGAAAATACCGTCTAACAACATGGCATTTATAAAGCTGTCAATGTATGCATATAATATGGATACATTTTCTGTTATATTTATTTTTACACTCTTTGATATAATAAACTGGAGTAAAGTTGGATTAAAGGTCCAAGTTAGAGGTTACTTTGGAATTAAATTGTATCGAGCGAGGTTTCGTGAAGCGTGTAACGAAAACTGTCAATGTAAGAATGATACAATCAAATATAACATATGTTTTTTTCATATTTTTAAGTTTTAACATTTCTTAGAAAAGTATGATCTTACATGAGCAATTTGACGATGCCGGGTCAGGGAACGGCCTTAACTGAGTACCTAATATAGGTAGGTGTCTTATCTAAGTAGAATCAGCAACAAATAGTTAATCAATCGATAAGCTAGAAAAAAAAATATTGTCCTAGGGAGCAAGCATGTCATTAAGAGTGAAAATTTAATGCGGTGAAATTAAAGCCTGTTCAGATGAGGCGTCAAACGCGCATTAAGAATGGGACAACGCTATGCGCTAGAGCTAAAGGGGCGTTAATGTGGGAAATGGAACGTTAGAGAGAGAAGCAATATAATGAGAGAAAGGGACGGATGAAAATAACGTTCCTCTCGCTCTAGCGCATAGCGTTGTCCCCTTCTTAACGCGCGTTTTACGCCTCATCTGAACTCGGGTTGGCAACGCATTCGAAATTCTTCTGATTCCTTATGTCCATGGTCACTGGTACTGGCTTACCATCAGGCGGCCTGTGTGCTCGTTTGCTAACCAATTCCATGAGAAAAAGTTTTCGAACGTTACCCGAAACGTAATTCCGTAAACAAAACAAGGGCAGGTTGTTCCAAGCCATCTGTTGTTGTTGGTATAATTCCTATTAAGTAATTTCACAGAATCTACCTACTGTGATTCTGTGTACGAATTTCCATAGAAACTCCTACGTTTTATTCTGTTTATCGGACCGTGTGCAGATTGAAGTACGTATAAATTATAGATCAATGACCTATACATACCTATTTTATAAAAGTACCTTTCAATGATAAGATTTAAAATGTATTCAGGGGCAGTTATTAAATACCAACCTACTTATGTCAATCCGAGTCGATTAATGTTTCAACATATTATGATCATTATTATTTATTACACCCATGGTGTTTTTTATAAAACTACCGCATACCTATATAAACATATTATGTAATAAGACTATTTTTTAAGTTCACTGCGTTTAAAAAATATTTTTCTGAAGATGATCTTCGAATCAGTTATTTTTGTATATACTTAAAAAACCGAATTTGTGTAATATAACAAACAATATAAATCCATCATAAATACTTCATATTGATATCAGCAATAAATAGTAATTCAAAGATGTGTGTAAAGTCCCCCACTGGGTCCGTGGGGACTATAGCCCAAACCCTCTCGTGATTAGAGGTGGCTTTTGTCCAGCAGTGGGACGCATATAGGCTGTAGATGTAGATATCAGCAATATGCATGTTCATGTCTCGGTATTATGTGAACACCGTTATTACTGAATTTACTATACTGGAGAAGTTAGCTAAAGTGGGTTTATAAAATCTCTAGTTAGACTTATGGACAATGAATGAATGCACAATGAACTGGGGCCGCATTCAAGTTCGTAAATAGGGATGTGCGATTTCCCATATCTCTAAATTATTTATTTGCTATCTCCCTTTTAGCAAGATGTTCATTTAACGAGCAATTCGGGAAAATGGATCTTCTATTTCAATTTAAAGGAGTCTATTGATTGGGATAATATTCCAATTGAATCTGCGCTAAATAGTGAGATAATTTATTTATTTAGGGTAAAATTTATGGACTTGGGAAATCTCATTTCCCTCCTTAAGTGTAAACTCGAATGAGGTCCCTGACAATGTCCACATTCTAATGGGTAAGTATAATCTAAGCTATGCGTGGTTTCACAGTCACACATAAAATACAATATGTATACGTAATATGGTTCTAATTTTATTGAAAACCACAGATATTTTCGGCGAGGGAATACCTAGAACCTGCACAGACCTATCATATCATTTATAACGTAGATTTACACTGAGTGTACCTACTCAGTGTAAATCGTGGGTACTATTACTCAAACCTTCTCGTTAGGAGAAGAGGTCTGTGCCCAATAGTGGGACATCAATCAATACCTAGAGTTACCATGACTGTAAAACCACCATTAACAATTATAATAAGGTAAAGGTCAGTCGGGGCAAGTGCGCCAGAGTGGGGTAAGCGAACCTATCGTCAATATATCGGTAGCCTATATTACTCAACTAATGATATCTTCCATACTTGCAACAAATACAACACAATCCCACTGCAATAAGCAGTTGGATCTGTTCTAGGTCGAAAAATCGAATTAGGCGCACTTACCCCACTTTGGCGCACTTGCCCCGACTCACCTTAGTTGGTAAATGTAAGCTTTGAAATAAATGATTTCTTAAAAATAACACCGTGAACAGTTTCTCTTGTACGCAAGGTGCATTAAAATAATATTATAGTTAGTTTAATATTACCAGACATCGAGAACTGTAAATACGATCATTTATTGTAGGTATACACATACTTGAGATCTTATATTAAAAATGCTTACAATATATTATACCTTTTCTTTCATAAATAAAGCTTTGATGATGTTGTTTTTCTCTTTTACCCCCGGAAATTAATATTTGAAAGTCCGTGGGCGTATAACGTAATCGTTCGAGGAAATTTGGGCGTTTAGTGGAATGGAAGGAGCCGTCTGAATAAAATTATATTGCTCGTATATAGGATTTAGGCAATAAAACAAAAATAGACCCCTCGTGTGGCTCTCATTCATATGATTCTATGTTAATGAGTCTAAAATATGACGTAAAAGTTTATAAAAGGTACTTTAGGACCTACGTAAGTTGTAATGTTTTGACTGTTTGAAATATGAAGTCAAATTAGAGTTACATATACTCTTACCTACTCCTTATATTACTAAGTAGTCCTCTATTTCTTTTCTTTCAAGAAAGATGTGCTAGTAAGATAGAAATACACATACATTTTGCATGCATTTTGTATGTGCAATGAAGATTAAATAAATAAATATACATTAGAAATCAGTTCATCATTAAAAATCAGTTTCAAATTCTATATCCATACTACACTCAACAGCATTGAAAAGGGATCACTTTGTATGGAAAATCCTATGCAAAGTGACCCGTTTTTATTGCTGTTGAGTGTATTATAAATGCGAAAGTAACTCAGTCAGCTGTCTGCCACATCTTCATGCTACGACCGCCGGGCCGATTTAGATGAAATTTGGCATCTATGAAAATAGTTAAAATCCTGGGAAAAGACGTAGGCTACTTTTAATACCGTAAAAACGCATAGTTCCCACGGGAACGCAATAACTGAATTCCACGTGGGCGAAGTCACGGGCAGAGGTTAGTTTATGTACAAATACTAATTAAACATGCATGCTCACTACACAAAGTTTTACAATAGCGGGATTTGTAACCCCGACCTCCGAAACATTAAGCAGGGTCACTATCAACCGAGCCAATCCGGCCGACCGAAAATTTTAATAATGTTTCAATTCAATATCATTAAAATTAATGGAAATAGGTATATGTTGAAACTAATATCGTTCCACTCTCAGTTTTACGAGTAATTAGTAGGTATAATTATAATATTGACATTAGTTTAAACTGCTAGGTTCAGTAATAGGTACTTAATTATAATTATCGTCGCCATGAGCTCCGGTAATTTACATAAAGGGGCATTGCACTAACGTGTGTAACGTTATAGATACCGCCTAAGCATGTGAATTTAATCCTCTATAGAAATAATTAAACCACATATCTCAATGAAGTGGTCGTATACAATATACATATATGTTGGTATGAACTATGTACAAATGTAGTGAATAAATATTTGCCATTGACGTGTCGTTTAATACGATGTCGCTTTTGAAGCCCTTAATTGAAATAAGTGACTGCCTTACGTAAAAAATGCATTTTACCTCAAACAGATTTTTTTTTATCAAGTGGACTAACTCAACTTTTTTTTTCTTTAGATGTGATAAACTGGATCCAATTTTATTTAAATTTCCTTGAAATTGGCAATTTAAATCGACCATGAAAATTAGGAAAAATCAGAGTAGCTGGTTGATGATATCAATATTTTCTTTATTCCTTAAAATAGACAGTACCTACTGATACCTAATTCACTACTAAATCAACCAGCGTCCGCGTCCAGTCAGTGTTCACGCCTGTCGAAATATACCTACCGTTTGACGTGATTTAAGGTCACGTCACGAGCGATCGGCTCGAAACGTTGCGCGGCGAGGTATGAAGGGTACATTACAGGACAGGTCGCAGGCGTCTAGCTGTAATCGGTTGGACGTGCGCCAACCGCGTGAACCGCGTAACACATATGTAGGCACTATGCAGATCGATGCCCGTAAACTTCCTTACCCGTACTTTCTGACGTGACAGTGGGCGGGGCACATGCTCGCACAGTGATGGCAGATGGGGTAAGTTCTTGAAGGGTGTCCACGCTCGCTATAAAATATAGTGAGCGTAGTTAACTAATGTGCGAAATACAATTTGAATTTACCATTAAACTTTTCGGTGAAGAAAAATATCGAGAGGAATCCTGCACACATCTGCGAAGTAATTCAAGGATGTGTGTGAAGTCCCTTGGTCCGCACAATGCAGATTCCGCTGGGCCCGCGTGGGGACTATAATTATACTTAGCCCAAAACCTCTCTTGATGAGAGTAGGCCTGTGCTCAGCAGTGGGATGCAACTAGGCTCTGGTGGTGGGCGAGGTGTGATCATAAATCATATGGGAGTAGTACCGGGATTGATGGTGTGAGCGATACCTGAATCCCATACAAATAATTCTTTCCATCTACTCAAAAAAATATTAAAAACCCAACAAACATGCTTAGAATCGATAGTTGATTCTGTGGGTAAAATATCGTCACGACGTTTTGCTTGACCACGTATAAGTAGATGGAGACTGTACCGCGAAACCGTAGGACCTATTATCTATACTGTAGCGTTACGCCACAGTATAGAAAATAGTTGTTGGTAGGCGGCCATTTTACGGATACATTGCGCGATCGTAGGTACGTAAACGCCCGCCGCGCTTCGGTTAGCAACCGCCACTACTAAAGCCTACTTATGTCCCACTGCTGGGCACAGGCCTCCTCTCATCACGAGAGGGTTTTGGCTATAGTCCCCACGCGGGCCCAGTGCGGATTGGGGACTTCAGACACATCTTTGAATTACTTCTCAGATGCGTGCAGGTTTCCTCACGATGTATTCCTTCACCGAAAAGCTCAGTGGTTAATTCAAATTTACTTTCGCACATAAGTAAACTTAGAGGTGCGAGCCGGAATCGAACCCCCGACCCTCTGCATGAGAGGCGGTAGGTCGAACCACTAGGCCACCAAGGGTAGCATCCGCCGCAGGCTGCTGTCGCGCAAGTCATGGCCAAGCCATCCGACAAGTGAAGCGGCGACCTGGTGAATCCAAAGGAGGCCCATGTCCAGCAATGGACGCCTTTCGGCTTAAATTAAATGGTCTATAGAAAAGTCGCGTAAATAATTTGAAAATTAAAATATATTAAGATAATAAGTACTTGAACAAACTATAACAAAGCTTTGACATTTCCCTGCCTCTAAGCTCCATCATCAGATCAGCTCAGAGGTACATGTACCTGCCAAGTTTCATCATGATACGATAATTAAAAGTGATAAAAAAGTAAGTGGTTAAATTTACCTTGCAAGATTCCTTACATAGTGTTGTTAGTTAGTTCCGACACGAAATATTGTCTTTATGCAGGATACCAGACCTAACCATATCTCGACCAATCAATTCATCGCTTTTACAGAGAGTTACTAAAATAGTGACCTATCCGCAAAACATCCAAGATACTGAGAGATCTATAAGTAAATAACAAACACTTTATAGTACAAAAGAACATGAAAATGTATACACAATTTGCAAACTATCGATGATAATAGGGATTAAATAAGTAGGTAGTAATTTACTCAAATAAATACGTGAACAAACACTAGGTACTTGTGCCAGCTTGAAGGTGACATAATAATTGAGGAGGTAGCATAGACGTAAATAATATAGACCCGGTCTAACGTACACGTAATATGTCCCCACTTCCACGGTGTCCAATCCAAAGTTCTGTCACCGAGCGTGCGAGACAATAAGCGTTTTTAAAAAAACTTTTTTCGAAACTGTTTCTCAGTATCTAAAAAATCGTCTCGTTGTTGAAAAAATGTGACCCAGCTTTAGTGTCACGATATAAGTTTAACTTTGGATTGGACACCAATGAAGCGGGGAAACATGACATGTATCTACGTTAGGCCGGGTCCATACGAAGTATTATTTATGTCTATGGGAGGTAGGTTGGTTAATGACAAACATCAAGCCAAAAAGTTCGCTTACAAGCTTTTGTAGGCGCGTGGTAAACGGGATCTGTTCGGAGCTCGATGCAGTGGGACACGAGCTATTTTGCCAAAGTTTTAATTAATGCTACTAATTAACAAAATTTGAATCAACCGCCCGCACATATAACACGGTTACCCGCAGAGTGTGGCTCTACATAACGATCAAAAATAATCGTTAATTTGGTCACACAGGGCAGTTTAACAGGATACTAAAATGTCAATTTTATTGTTGCAGGTTGTAGTATTTTGTGGGTATTGTGAATGTAAAGACCGAAATAAATAGACGTTTCAATACGTTACTTCTATATACTACTACTACTACAGCTTATTTGCGTCCCACTGCTGGGCACAGACAGGCCTCCTCTCATCACGAGCGAGTTTGGGCTATAGTCCCCACGCGGGCCCAGTGCGGATTGGGGACTTCACACACATCTTTGAATTAATTCGCAGATGAGTGCAGGTTTCCTCACGATGTTTTCCTTCAACGAAAAGCACCGTGGTTAATTCAAATTGAATTTCGCACATAAGTAAACTTAGAGGTGCGAGCCGGAATCGAACCCCCAACCCTTTGCATGAGAGGCGGTAGGTCGAACCACTAGGCCACCACGGCTTCTATTATAATCTTCATGAATTACCTTTGTGAATCACACCAGATATCTAAAAACGCTATTCAAAGACAAAGAAGAATATCGCGAAACCCCAATGAAAATACAGTCTACAGCAATGAAAACGGGTCACGTTGTATGGAAAATCCTATACAAAGTGACCCGTTTTCATTGTTGTTGAGTGTAATACGATGTAAAATTGTACCTACTTCTTTTAAAAGACTAAAAACGAATTACCTACTCGTAATTACTGGTAGGACTGACGCAAGAACTTCCTCCTTTTTTTCCAATACGAAAGAAACACAGGCGTCAGATATCAATTAATTTCGTAGCACCTGCTACGAACGCCTCGGCGTAGAGCATAAAATTACTCAAGCTTCTCGTAAATTCTCTTAGACCAATAAACTTTGGCAATAGTCAATGGACTGAACTTTACATAGACTATACGACTTCAGTCACTGTGGAGCCAGGGCACTGTTTTGAAAAAAGGCATTAGAGATACAGATCCCGGTGTACTGATCTTGAGCGGTGAGCGAAAGTAGAGGGGATTTCTGCGCATGTTTACAACTGAAGGGCCAATAAGCGCGCACGCACGACAAAGAGCCCGCTGCGTTCCGCGCCCCTCTGCCGATGAGACCATATTTTTAACCGACTTCAAAAAAGGGAGGAGGTTCTCAATTCGTCGGATATTTTTTTTATGTATGTTCACCAAAAATAAATACCTAGTAAACGTGAACCGATTTCGATGATTCTTTTTTTGCTCAAAAGGTGGTACTTCCAAGTTGGTCCCATATTAATTTGGTGTCAATTTCGAAGACTTCAGAGTTACTTATGTATTCTTTTTATAATAATTTTTGGAAACTGAAGCAGTTTTTTTTTTTTTCTACTTCTACGCATCGAAGGGCACCGCTCAAGTTCCGCGTCCATGCCTTTGGAATAAGGGCGGACTATTGTTATTCCATGGGAACATTTTCTTGGGATTAAAAGTAACCCATACCAGCTATTATGTTAATCCGTTAGAAAAAGTTATAATCTGACGTAGAGATCTTCTACTATCTAAAGTCCCGCACCTTCACGTGTCAAAACGCTTCAATATTTTTATTATTATTTAAAAAGCACCACCAACACTCTCAACGCATAGTTGATGGCTGTCTCAGCACGCACACATGTGTTGAGAGTGTTGGTGGTGCTTTTTAAATATATTGAAGCGTTTTGAAATGTGAAGGCGCGGGACTTTAGATAGTAGAAGATCTCTACTTATATACGCCCAAGCAGAATTTTGTGACGATATTTGACCCACAGAATCAGCTATCGATTCTAAGCATGTTTTTTAAGTTTTTTTTTTTTTTGAGTTAGTAAAAAAGATTGTATGGCCGAGTATGGGATTGATGGTGTGAGCGGTACCTGAATCTCATACATTTTTAAACCTACTAAAAAAAACCTAAAAAACATGCTTACACAATCTATACCTGATTCCTGTAGGTAAAATGTCGTCACAACGTTTTGCATGACCCTATAGGTACGTGACTTTTTCTAGACTACTACTACTACAGCCTATTAGCGTCCCACTGCTGGGCACAGGCCTCCCCTCATCATGAGAGTGTTTGGGCTATAGTCCCCACGCGGGCCCAGTGCGGATTGGGGACTTCACACACATCTTTGAATTACTTCGCAGACGCGTGCAGGATTCCTCACGAAGTTTTCCTTCACCGAAAAGCTCATGGTAAATTCAAATTGAATTTCGCACGTAAGTAAACTTAGAGGTGCGAGCCGGAATCGAACCCCCGACCCTCGGCATGAGAGGCGGAGGTCGAACCACTAGGCCACCACGGCTGCATAGACTACTATACATATAATATGCCTACTTATTTTTTTTCACAGTAGCCAAGGAGAGTCGTGGCCAGTACTTTTTAAATGTCAAGAAACTTTTTTTTCTATGTCATTAGTAGGCAAACGAGCACATTTGTATGCTTTTTCTGTCTCACCTAGTCTAGACGAAAGCTCAGTAATAATCTCAAGGTTCAATGACCCGCGTGGGTGCAATGTGCATTCAGTGGCTGGTTTCCAGAGATGTCTGCAAAGTAAAGTACTCTTTCAAGGGGCTATATTGGAAGTCTTAAAATAGGGAAGTCCGACGACGCGACGAAAATTAATCATAATTATTGTATACTAGCTTCTGCCTGCGACTTCATCCGCGTGGAATTTGGTCATAGCGTTCCCGCGGGAACTACTTATGCGCTTTTCCGGGATAACACGTAGCCAAATTTTGTTGAAATCCGTCCAGTAGTTTTCGAGTTAAATCCGGACATGCATACATACATACAGACGATTTTTCTAAAAATCGTTATTTTGTGTTCAGTATCGTGTATATAGTCCCCTCAACTTGATAGTTTCTTTTAATTTTCAAGTTTCAGACGCGACTTCTACTCTTCTCTGAGCGAGCCACTAGTTGCAATCCGTAGTTTTCGAGTTAAATCCGGACATACATACATAGGTACATACACACATACACATACATATCAGACAATTTGTCTAAAAATCGTTTTTAGGGTTCCGAAGTCCACTAGGAACCCTTATAGTTTCGCCATGTCCGTCCGTCTGTCCGCACTATTGCTCGGAGATGCTTAGTTCTAGAAAGCTGTAATTTGGCATGAATATACATTTTTTTTTTCTTGCGTACCCCATGTTGTGGCATATCGTTGAATAGGTCTTGAAAAGATATTGTGGGTTTGTTAAAACCATTTTTCGATCAAGTGATGCGTTTGTCAAATATTAAGCTTTAAAGTGCTATTTTTTGTTAGAGTCACGTGTCCCCCCCCCCTGCCAGCTAAATGGTGGTATTTGGATGGCTGAAAAAAATCACGGTTGTGGCGTATATAACGTAGTTGAAAGGAAAACTATCACAGCTAAGTAGGCTGTACAAATTTACGAGTCATTAGTCGACTTATGAAATGATTAAAAAACCAATGATTTTTCTCGAGCGGCAGGGGCGTCGGGCGGGCACGTCATACCACAGGCTAGCTAGATGCTAATAAGTCTTAGAAAGGTACTGTGGGCATCGTCAACTTCGGAACCCTATAATTTGCGCGTGGCCCGACACGCACTTGGCCGGTTTTTTGTGTTCAGTATCGTTTATATAGTTCCCTCGACTTGATAGTTTCTTTTAATTTTCAAGTTACAGCCGCGACCTTCTTCTACAGACTTATTATTAGTATAGGTAAATATAGATGAATTCTTGGCCCTTTTTTCTACAGCGGTTGATAGGTACGAAATCTATAAAACATTTTTTCTTTTCGCTTCATCAGTTTCTTTGAGTTATTATATTTGTCTCTCGTATCAGGTACTTTACTTCTATACTTCAGTATTTTCGTGGAGAACAAAATATTCCTTTGATTTTTCGACCCCTAACTACCTCTAGTACAAAGTCAAGCATAAATACATTGTACTGAAGGCACCTGATAATAAATAAAATACGTGATATTGCTGATTCAAGAAGCCTTATAATTAGGAAATGTTTTGGATTTTTTTTTGTTATTCGTTTTTTTTGGTTACTAGAAATACACTCAACTCAACCGTAATGAAATTGGGTCACTTTGTATAGGATTTTCCGTACAAAGTGATCCGATTTCATTGAGGTTGAGTGTAGTTACTAGGAGGACTAAGCTTTGCATTGATGTATATACTAATAATATGCAATTATGTAGACATTTTAGCGAATAGAATATATATATAAACTTTATTTTATTGAAAATCACAGCACCTCAACGCAAAATCTGAGTTTTGACATAACAAACTCATTTATAAGTTAACTGCAAATACTACAATAAAAGTTAAAGACTACACTTAGGCTGTTAAGGACCTTTTTAACATCCTATTTACAACAATATTCGAGGAAACAAATGAATTATAAGTACCTATTACTCAACATCACAATTACGTTAAAAAGTTTTATGGGGACGCCGCGCCTTGGGTTGGGTACTAACCCACCCGAAAAATTACCCAACGGCCAATAAATACGACTAAATTGCGTATTTATTCGACAAAAGTTATGGGCCGAGATAAAACACTGGGAACGCTTTATTACTAAACCAATACAAACGGGAAATTTATATTGAATTGTGAGTGGACAAAGCATAAACTTTCTGTTAGAATTTGAGCGTTCTGACCGCCGCTAGTTCATTACTACTACAGCCTATTTGCGTCCCACTGTTGGGCCACGCGGGACCAGTGCGGATTGGGGACTTCACACATATCTTTGAATTACGTCGCAGATGCGTGCAGGTTTCCTCACGATGTTTTCCTTCGCCGAAAAGCTCATGGTAAATTCAAATTGAACTTCGCACGTAAGTAAACTTAGAGGTGCGAGCCGGTATCGAACCCCCGACCCTCGGCATGAGAGGCGGTAGGTCATTCATTAGCTTTCGTAATTCATTAGCCCGATAGAAATCATTAGCACAGAATATTTATTGTACTACGTAAGTATTGTCATTACTCATTAGGTAAGTTTTAGGTGGTATTCAAAGGCCAGTGATCGATCGCGGCGGCACGCAGCCGCGGCCGATCAAATTGACGCTAGCCGCCGCGCCTTCGCGGCCGTCTGTTGCTCCCATTTTCCATCGGTCGCGCGCGACAGTCGCGACTCGACCCACGGTAGCGGCTCCATACATCCCCATTAAAGACTATGGCCGCAACTGCAGTCGCTCGGCTGCGGCCGCGATGAGATCGGATCGATCGCTGGCCTTGGTATACCGCCTTTAGATATTGACTTCGCTTGAATACGATGGCTTATGCCCTTCATAAAATCTTATTTGAGTGACTCAGTGAGCATCTAGTTACTTGAGGAATTTAATTTAGCAGATAGTTACACGGGTAAAGGCCTAGATATTTGCTCGAGTTTAAACCGTTAAGGTGGGTTGTCAATGTCTCCGATCGATCACTGCGGCTTGCGGCCGACATGAGTGACAGACTGTCGACATCTATGGAATTTATAAATTTGAAAAATTCTGCTTGAGTTTGTTGCGGCGCTTCTTCTTAAGTAATGGGTCTAGGAAGCGCTGGTAAATTCTTTTTCTGACGTGTAAAAGTGCCCCTATGTGGCCAATTTGCTGAATAAATGATTGAATTTGAGTTTTATCGATATTTTTTGCCTATACTCTCCATTTATGTTTAAAAAATAATCCCATTACGTGGGCTCAAATTATTATTTTGATAAATATAAATAACAAGTATATAGGCAAAATACCGCGATCCGGTACGCGAGCTGTCGGTAGGCCTCCAACAAGATGGAGTGACGACCTTGTAAAGGTCGCGGGAACGCGGTGGATGCGAGTGGCACAGGACCGGTCTGAGTGGCGCGCCTTGGGAGAGGCCTATGTACAGCAGTGGTCGTCTATCGGCTGAAATGATGAAAGGCAAAAATTATAGATAAAACTCATGTCTGCCGCAAGCCGCAGCGGTCGATCGGGACGGTCGGAGACATTGACAACTAATTGTCCTGTGGACCACCCACCTTAAGGTAACCGAGGTTGGACGGCAAACAGATTACGCATACCTACGTCCACGGAGTCGTTCAATTATCGGTTTTGGCAGCAAGTCGGAATGCGAGATTGGAATGGTATCAAATACCTACTCAAACTTTAAAATTAAGCATTTACTTACATTTAAAATAATGTCGGGAAATATCATGTACGGCGTCAATAGTTACTTCAAGTATTTACAAGTAACTTGCTTGTTACTTTAGAACATTCGCAGTACCTGCTGGCGACAAAAACAATTATGATCCCAAACAAAATAAATAAACAATAAAATAAAATTAGCCAGGGATGACGGAAAGAGGCCCGACGGGATGACGTTGGTGCCTTGGAGTATGGGTCGGCCCCTTGTCTGGGATGCTACTTGCAAAGATACCGTAGCACCAGCCCATATTCTGAGCACGAAAACCAGTGCTGGCGCAGCGGCATCTTCGGCTGAAGACTTCAAACGCCGCAAATATGCTACCCTGGGAAGCAAACTTTAGGGCCTTGGGGGCCCAGCGCACGTCGCCTTTTTAAGGATTTGTCCGCCCGCCTCATCGAGGCTTCTGATGACCAAAGGGTTGGCCACTACTTCGCTCAGCGAATAAGCATTGCCATCCAGCGCGGCAATGTTGCCAGCCTTTTGGGAACCTTGCCGAGCGACACTGATCTGTGCCAAATTTTTATTTATAATTTATCTTTAGTTCTAGTTTTTATTTTTATTGTAAGTATTTTAGTTTGTGCCGGAATAAATATTACTTCCCATGAAATAAAAAGTTAATTAAAAAAAACAAAAACCCGACTGCGTAAAAACTAAAAAGAAAAAAACAAGACTACTTAGTTCAGTAGTAGCTAGGATTATGTTAAGTAATTGATTGCTATTGAGGAATCTAAAGATGCCTACTATCGGGACCCATTATTTGTAACATTTTAACCTAGATTTTAAATGGGTCCCGACTGTAGGCATCTTTAGATTCCTCAATAGCAATCAATTACTTAACATAATCCTAGCTACTACTGAACTAAGTAGTCTTGTTTTTTTCTTTTTAGTTTTTACGCAGTCGGGTTTTTTGTTTTTTTTAATTAACTTTTTTATTTTATTATTTTTAGTTAGGGATTAAAAGACCGTAAATTCCGCAATCTTGTCATTTCATGGAGAGAGTTGCTATCGTGGGGATTATTAAGTAGCTTGCGATGATCTAAATTACTGATTATTAATCCCTCTAGAGACCTAACCCGGCTCAAAACGCTACATAAGCCTGAACCTATTAAAATTCTTCAAGTCAACCGATAGATGGCGCTACTGGTACTACATAAGAGTATTAGGTCGCTATTTTATTTATTTACGAGCGCTGAGTACTGACTAGTGTACCTTATTGGTACCTATAATCAATTAGGTTATATTTCACTGTATCACACACACTATTGACACTTTAAATGTAATAACGAAACTAAAAGTCTTCAAGTCAACGGATAGATGACGCTACTGGTACACTACATTGCACATGCGTACGTACTTGATTGAAGTTCGAGATTTATGAAAAACATTATTATTAAGTATTTTATAGTCGTCGTGACCTGCTTGAAGACTCGTTGGTCTAGATTATTTCCTGTGTTGCTAATTCGAACGGATGTACTACTGGGTGGATAGGTAGGTACCTACTTTACGTGGTTAGTAAAGGAACTTTGAATCGTTATAAATCATAAACGGTTCTTTTGTCTTAAAAATGGTCAAAGAAACCTAATAATTATTTTTAAATACCTATTCAACGATACCTCACATGCCATAGTTGGTTGACTTTTATTTTTTTATTTTGTACAATATGGCGTCTGGTAGCCGCCATTTTGAATTTTGATAAATTTCATATCTTCAGTGACACTCGCGCAATTCAGACGAATCGATTGACGTATGATTCATTAAAATCGACCCACGCGTTTGATCTCTAGTGTGCCACAAAGGAACAAACATACATACATACATACATACATACATACATACATACATACATAGACAGGTAAACACATAACCCTCCTTTGCGGTGCGCAGTCGGGTAAAAAGATATACTAATGTAATCTAATAAAATAGGTATGAAGATTGTTAACAAAATCCTCATTAGTCTAACAAATTTTATCACATACTTATAGCAAACTAGTTTCTGCCCGCGACTTCCTTCGCCTGCGTCGGGAACGCGGTATCCGTTTTTCCGGGATAAAAAGTAGTAGATATATGTCCTTCCCCGTGGCTCCATCTCCTTTCCAAATTTCCTCTATATCTGTCCAGTGGTTGAAGCGTGAAGAGGTAACAGACAGACAGAGCGATTTTCGCCTTTATAATATTAGTACCTATGGATAATTGGATAATCTTGAAGTACATTTTCATTTTCTTATCATCCTTAACAGAGTCATCATCAGGCAGGGACCGGGCAAGGCTCCTAGCAGTGTCCAGACCTGAATCGGGTCACTGGCTTCATGCCTATCCCTCGCCTAATACCGGTACTTTCATTGACCCAAGCACTCTCCGCATAGCTGTTGGTCTCCGTCTAGGGATTGGAGTCTGCTCAGATCACAGCTGCGCTTCTTGTGGAGCCCCCGTAGACCACCTAGGACACCACGGTCTTTCCTGCTCTACGGGCGCCGGTCGCCAGTCTCGCCATGCTGCTCTCAATGACATCCTCAGAAGGGCGCTCGTCAGCGCCAACGTTTCAGCAGTTCTGGAGCCCCAGATCGTACGGAATGATGGCAAGCGCCCGGAGAGTTTGTGGCCTTCGGGGTGGAGACTATGGGGTCATGGGGCAAAGGGGCGCTGGGGCTCCACAGGGAGCTAGGGAAGCACTTGAGGGAGGCAACGGGAGACCCACGCGCCGGCAGCTTTCTCGCGCAAAGACTGGCTATTGCCATACAGCGAGGGAATGCTATAGTCCCCACGCGGGCCCAGTGCGGATTGGGGACTTCACACACATCTTTGAATTACTTCGCAGGTGCGTGCAGGTTTCCTCACGATGTTTTCCTTCACCGAAAAGCTCAGTGGTAAATTCAAATTGAATTTCGCACATAAGTAAACTTAGAGGACCAAACCCAAACCCTCTCGTGATGAGAGGAGGCCTGTGCCCAGCAGTGGGCCGTAAATAGGCTGTTGTAGTAGTAGTAGTAGTAGTAGTAGAGGGAATGCTGAATGCGTGATGGGAACCCTTCCGAAAGGCCCTAATTTAGGTTTTTACGTTATTTTTTAGCTTTAATTTTTCTTATTTCTGTAAATTTAAATGCTATTTGTAGTTTATTTTTAACTAGCTTCTGCCCGCGACTTCGCCCGCGTGGAATTCGGTTATCGCGTTCCCGCGGGAACTATACGTTTTTCCAGGATAAAAAGTAGCCTATGTGTTATTCTGATCTATAAGCTACATTACTGTAAAGTTTCATAAAAATCCGTTTAGTTTTTGCGTGAAAGAGGAACAAACATCCATCCATACATCCATCCAAACAAACTTTCGCCTTTATAATATTAGTAAGGATATTTTAACTTGTTCTTTTCTGAATAAACAAATGTCTCTTGGTATACCTACTACTTATTTAATTTGTTTTTTTGCAGTAGAAACCATTTGGCCTTAATATTAAGTTCATATCCGGGTTTCTTTCCTAGAAAGGGTAAAGTCGATTTCCCGCAGCTGAGAACATTAAAAACACGGTGTAGTCGTAAATTGACTCGTGCATCTGTCTGTTGGACCTGCGTTTGTCGTTTTAGTACCTATTTATTTTTTTATTTTCCTGGCTGTCTAGAATGTATATAAATATTGGAAGTTAAATATTTAGATTTCTACTAGCTTCTGCTCGCAACTTCGTCCGCGTGGAATTCGGTTCGCGTTCCCACGGGAACTATTCGTTTTCGGGGAAAAAATGTAGCTTTTGTCCTTCCTCGGGACTCCAATTATCACCATGCCAAATTTCATCTCAATCGGTCAAGCGGTTGAAGCGTGAAGAGATAAAAGACCATAGACATAAATACTTCGTATGGACCCGGCCTAACGTAGATACATGTCATGTTTCCCCGCTTCATTGGTGTCCAATCCAAACTTATATCGTGACACTAAAGGTCGGTCACATTTTTTCAACAACGAGACGAGTTTTTAGATAATGAAAAACAGTTTCGAAAAAAGTTTTTTTAAAAACGCTTATTGTCACGCACGCTCGGTGACAGAACTTTGGCTTGGACACCGTGGAAGTGGGAACATATTACGTGTACGTTAGACCGGGTCTATATTATTTACGTCTATGTAACAGACAGACAGAGTTACAATACAATACAATACAATACAAATACACTTTATTGAACACCAAAAAAACAATTACACAAGTAAATACAATAAACAAAGAAGAAGGGTGACAACAAGCGGTCTTATCGCTAAAGAGCGATCTCTTCCAGACAACCTTTGGGTAGTGCAACCTTTGGGGAGTTACTTTCGCATTTATAATATTAATATGGATAATATGGATTAGTATGGATATTAAATGTTATACGTACACTTGTGATGACTTCTACGTCAGGTACTCGGGAAAATAGTTCTATCTTTCTCTCTTTAAAATACGTTTCGGATACAAGGGACAGAAAGTGGCCCGGAAAATATGTTTTCCGAACGATTGAGTTGATAAGGCGATTCCTCACGAACACCGGGCCTACGTGAGGCGAGGGCATAAAACGACAAAGACGTCTGTAGCTTCGCGTTTTTAAAGTTGGGCGATTCGGGGAATTTCAAGGTTTATGGACGACATAAACTATGAATGTCGATAGAATATAAAGTACGGTCGGTTACGTAGTGACAGTAGTGGTTTCTCGTTAGAGAGAGTATATTCCTTGCTTCAGAGACCTAGAAGGTATTTTAGTTTTTATTTATCGTATTACAAGCTTCTGTCCACGACTTCGCCCGCGTGGAATTTGGTTATCGCGTTCCCGCGGGAACTATGCGTTTTACAGGATAAAAGGTGGCCTATGTCCTTTCCCGGGACCCCAACTATCTCCAATCGGTTAAGCGGTTGAAGCGTGAAGAGGTAATAGACATACAGACAGACAGAGTTACTTTCGCAATTATAATATTAGTAGGATTATTTGGGAAAAGAACACAGAGTCACTGGTGGATAGTAAATTGTCAATGTGGCGCCAGCCACATTCTACACAGCTAACAAATCATAAATCATAAATGTTTAGTGCATAACATGTTTATTACATTGAGATCTTATGTTTAATTGCAGTCAGGAACATTAACCCGGTTTGGGCACCGCAATTATTTAGTTAAGTATAACTTACAGACTAAACATTTAAAAAAAATCGGTCAAGTGCGTGTCGGGCCACGCGCAAAGTATAGGATTCCGAAGTTCACGATGCCCACAGTACCTTTCTAAGACTTATTTAGCATCAGCTAGCCTGTGGTACGTATAACGAGCCCGCCCGACGCCCCTGCCGCTCGAGAAAAATCGTTGGTTTTTTAATCGTTTCATAAGTTGGTCGACTATGACTCGTAAGTTTGTACAGCCTACTTAGCTGTGATAGTTTTCCTTTCAACTACGTTTTATATGCCACAACCGTGATTTTTTTCAGCCATCCAAATACCACCATTTAGCTGGCAGGGGGGGGGGGGGCGTGACTCTAACAAAAAATAGCGCTTAATATTTCACAAACGCATCACTTAATCAAAAAATAGTTTTAACAAACTCACAATATTTTTTCAAGACCTATTCAACAATATGTCGCACCATGGGGTACGCAAACTTTAACGAAAACTTTACGAGTAGGGGAGGTACCCTATAAAAAAAAACGAAATTTTATTTTACCACTTTGTCAGCGTTATAAATATGTATATTCATGCCAAATTACAGCTTTCTAGAACTAAGCATCTCCGAGCAATAGTGCGGACAGACGAACGGACGGACATGGCGAAACTACAAGGGTTCCTTGTGGACTTCGGAACCCTAAAAACATCGGTGAGAATATCCTAAATCATAATTATGATTATACGAATGCGTCCTACATCGGCAAAAAAAATATGAAACACACCGAATAATGGATTTATTTTTTATGTAGATCTTTCTTTTTTTTATGTGGAGACTACGAGAATCCATATCCATAGTAATAATTATAAATGCGAAAGCAACTCTGTGTGTCTGTCAGTACCCCTTCCCGCTTCAACCACTGGACCGATTTCGATGAAATTTGGTATGGAGATAGTTGGGGTCCCGGGAATGGACATAGGATATTTCTTATCGTGGAAAAAGCATAGTTCCCGCGGGAACGCGATAACCGAATTCCACGCGTATGAAGTCGCGGGCAGAACCTAGTAGACAATAAGTAAGTAGAGATCTTCTACTATCTAAAGTCCCGCGCCTTCACGTTTCAAAACGCTTCAATGTATTTAAAAAGCACCACTAACACTCTCAACACATGTGTGCGTGCTGAGACAGCCACCAACTATGCGTTGAGAGTGTCGGTGGTGCTTTTTAAATACTTAATAATAAAAAAAATTGAAGCGTTTTGAAATGTGAAGGCGCGGGACTTTAGATAGTAGAAGATCTCTATCACAAGACACGTTATTAAATGTACATTAAAGCTCCTTTCCAAATTCCCTTTCAAACAAAAGGAAAACTTGAAAAGATGCTCGATCTTTAGTCTCCAATTACTTCGAATTCATAAAAGAATGTATTTTTTTCCGGAAACATCACAAAGCCAGCAATTTAATGATAAATTGAAGCGTGTATTTAAAGAGGACGTTTAAAACTTTTCAACACAAAAACGTGCGGAGCAATTTTGTAAAGTCGCGATCGAGAATATAATTACAATTAAAATGCTTCTACTACTTTTTTTCTACACGATTCCACACTCTATATGTAGGTAGATAGATGTAGGTATGCTTTGCCAACAAACTTTACGCATTTGTGATCGATATGATGAAACAACAAGATGGAGTGACGACCTTGTAAAGGTCGCGGGAACGCCGTGGATGCGAGTGGCACAGGACCGGTCTGAGTGGCGCGCCTTGGGGGAGGCCTATGTCCAGCAGTGGACGTCTATCGGCTGAAATGATAATGATGATGATGATCATGATGATCGATATGTACCTATATAAAAGTGTTGTTCAACAAATGAAATATTTAAAGAAAATGGAAAAAAAGACAACTAATTTCTTAAGACGCTGACAAGAGCTAATGACCTTGAGCAATCGAGGCAGGCAACTGTCTCAGCGGACAATGTCTGTTTGCATTGGAGGGAGCTAGAGGCACGACCGCGGCATGTGGGCGATACTTATACGTAGAAAATCAGAAAAATTAAGATTAAAAAAATCCCACATTGCATGAACAATATCAATTAGCAAAGTTTTTGGTAGAAGTATGACGGAATAGTATAACTATAATTATTATTATAGAAATTTGTTTAAAAAAAATTACTTATATAACCGTTTAAATAGGATTAGAAGACGTAACTTCACGAATTTTTTTTTCATCGAATCGATTTCATGAAATCCTTTCTACGAAATAGCAAGTTTTTTAAGTATATAGTGAATATTAACATAATATTTTACTCGCGCGCAGGGATAGGGAATCTCTCTTACCCTATGTAGCGTTTCGAATAGAGCTCCCGGTCTATTTTCAAAAGAGAAGTTGGGCAAGCGGTGTCAGTTACATTCATACTTTTTCTCAACGGAAAATCGGCTTTGGCTTCACAGCTGAACAGCCACGATGACAGCTTCAGTCTATCTATACATACCTATTACATATAACAAAGCTAAAGAGGGTCGAAAGTCTGTACATGGAAGATATTCGAAAATAAGTTGGCTGGGGATACAGAATCGGTAACAGAACATATTCCAACAGTTTTTAGATTTTTTGTCTGTTTATCTGTTAGCTTTTTGTTAGCGTTTTTGCTAGTAGTTTTCGCGTGATGCGCGGTCAAGCATCACTTGAACCGATTTGGATGACATTTGATATGAAGATAGTTGGAGTAACCGAGAAAGGACATGGGCTACTTTTTATCCCAGTAAAACGCATAGTTCCCGCGGGAAAGCGATAACCGGATTCCACGCGGACGAAGGCGCTGGCAGAAGCCTATTTAGTCCGCCGGTATTGAAAAATAATGAACACGAATTTTTTTAATCAATGAATGTTGAAAGGGTAAAACGCATCACAACTCGGGAGTGGGAGCTCATGACGTCAGAACTGAATACAAATTAAGTTTACATCACCCTTGGCCATAAAGTGGGATTTTCTGCCCGCTACGCGGAGAGACAATCTCACTTCTTGGCCAAGGCAAGACGTAAAACTTTTGACAAACCACGGGCGGTAATTCGTAAAGCCCCAGATCGCATATGTATGGCCCTCACCTTCGGTTCGGGCCACAGAAACCTGCGATCTGGGACATTTACGAATTCACCACCCTAGTCTGTAATGTACTAATACCTACTAAAAGCGTGACGTAGGTATTGTGAATTTTAAATTCTCAACTTCGTCAATTTCGGTACTTACCTAACGAAAGAAAAAATACGGGTCAAACATTTTGTGATAGGTAATCTAACTAACGGACTTAAGTAATTGTTTTTTTTTTCAGTCATCTAGCCCATTGAGACGGTTTCTCACCTTTCATTTCTTTATTCACCATTTGTGTGCGTGAATTTTTTTTTTACGTTTATGTTCTGATAATTTATAGAAACGAAGATCGCTTCTAACGATATTTTCAGCTGCCGTCTGATAAATCTTATCTATACTATTATTAAAGTCTGTAGAAGAAGTCTCGTCTGAAACTTGAAAATTTAAAGAAACTATCAAGTCGACGGGACTGTATAATAAACGATACTGAACACAAAATATAGTTTTTTTTTGAAAAATATATGTACCTATGTCCGGATTTAACTAAAAAACTACTGGACGTATTGCAATAAAGTTTGGTAGTATGGGGGTAGTTTATAACACTGGTCAACATGTAGGCTACTTTTTATCCCGGAAAAACGCATAGTTCCCGCGGGAACACTATTTCCGAACTCCGTGCGGACGAATTCTTTTTTTTACTAGATACACTCTTTTTTTATGTCGATGGTATAGGCAAACGAGCGCACAGCCCACCTGATGGTAAGTGGTCACTGCGGCCCATGGACACCGAAATTCTTTGATCCCCATTAAGGCCGTTCACTGACCCAACATCGTCAAATTGCTCATGAAAGACCATATTTTACTAAGAAATGTTAAAAGTTAAAAAATTTAAAAAAACATAATGTTATATTTTATTGTATCACCCTTACATTGACAGCTTTCGTTACACGTGTCACGAAACTTCGCTCGATACAATTTAATTCCAAAGTAACCTCTATCTCGGACCTTTAATCCAACTTTACTCCAGTTTATTATATCAAACAGTGTAAAACTAAATATTACATAAAAAATATCGATATTATATGCATCATCATCATCATCATTTCAGCCGATAGACGTCCACTGCTGGACATAGGCCTCCCCCAAGTTTTACCTTGGGGAGGATTTGCCAATAGTCGCCACGCTTGGCAGGCGGGTTGGCGACCGCAGTTTTAAGGTGGTGTAGTGCTCGGAGGACGCTGCTGCCCATCCTCCGGTTTATCCCTTAGTCGCCTCTTACGACACCCACGGGAAGAGAGGGGGTGGTGCAATTCTAGGCCGGCATCACACAGCACCAGTGCAGTATTATATGCATACATTGACAGCTTTATAAATGCCATGTTTTTAGACGGTATTTTTATATAAATTAAAACGCGTTAAATACTAACTAAATCGGGCGTTCTGTGCGTAGCGCTTTCACTTTCGCTCGTTGCACGAGTGACAGTTACGGCTGAGCTGGGAACGGAATAATAAGTCGAATGCTTTACCGTCGTGACTATACCGTCTACGTTGCTTATCTAATTGTTGAAGTAGCAACTACACCAACAGGTGGTGTACGCGACCCGCCCGCCTTATTCCCGTCACGGCGTCCTTCGCAGTCGGAGCACGGGCCGATTTACATTTACTTCAATTTAGCACCGACTGGAATTATTTATCGATTTTCGTTTTATAAAACGGCAATTTAATGACTCTGTTGCTATTGCACGTCGGGACGTTGAACGTAATTTCTAGGAGCTACGTAATTTGTCATGAGTTTAGTTTAATAATATCGATTATTTTTGCACTGTAACCCTTGTGTATCAACTTTATATAACACGACACTGAATCTAAATATGTATAAATCAAATAACTAAATTATTCTGACATCAAAACAGTTATTGGAAATATTATTACTTTGTTAAAAATAACTAAAAAAACTACATGAAAATTAAACAGAATCTAAAAACGGCCCCGCGGCATGCTGGTACCGAAGATGCTGGCAGCATTTCCCCGTTGTATGACGATGCTCAAGCGTTGAGCGAGGAAGCTGCCAGCTCTTCGGTCCCTGGTGACGTCGACTAATCTCTTTGAAATTTCTATGTAAAAATCTAGAGCTTTAGGACCCCACGGACCAAGTGTCTCGACACCGAAAGTTATAAAACAGAATTCGGTGCGGAGAGATCTGTATTTATTAATTTTAAGAATTACCGCCGCTTCTACCGCCGCTCCAGGTCTGTATTAAGATATATATATGCAAGTTTATGTATGTTTATGTATACATGTATTTAAGTATGTTTATTAAGTACATTTTGTTCGTTTCTTCTGCACATCTTAGTACAGAGCACCGCCTACCAACCTAGTTTGTTTCATCTCCACTATCCAAAGGTTAGTTATCTGGTAGAGATCGCTATTAAGATCGCCTACTGTCTGTATGCCATACTTTTTGTGTAAATACATATTTCTGTACTGTTCGCTGAATGTGTGTCAATAAAGTATATTGTATTGTAAGACGACGATTAGGAAATAAATATGATATAAGTAGTTTTTATTTGAAATTGTTAAAATACAATTTCAAATAACTACAGGCTACAGTTTCCAATCATGAGTACAATATTCATATTCATATTCATTTATTGAACGTAATAGGACGTAAGTACGAGTATCACTTTAATCTTTGTAATTGATACCAAAATCATACACGTGCCAACAAATTTTGAGGAGTTCCCTCATTTTCTCATGGGATCCCATCATCAGAACTAAACGAAAATTAAAATGGTACTCAATATCTACTACTATTCGATACGATGTTTCGACGAAAAAATAAGAGTCATTGCAATCGCTTGATAAACATTGTCAGTGACTCACTATCACCGGGACTTAATCGCGTAAAAAAAACTACTTATATTTTACCCCATCGTCTTCTCGTGACCACGGCCGTTGCATCGCGGCCGAAACGTCGAGGTAAAATATAAATAGTTTTTTTTACGCGATTAAGTCCCGGTGAGAGTGTGCTTAATATGAGTGTGTATCGCGAAAGTTTGAGACAATGTATTGTCAGTGACTGTTATTTTTAAACTTTCGCGTTTACTACACATTATACCTACACACTATATGACGGGTCAAAAAGGTAAATAATAGCATTTTCGAGTGTTTATCGACGACCCGTCATATTATAGTGTGTATAATATTATTGTAAGCGACTGTCTACCGTTGCGCGAATTCAATATGTGTACGGTCGATGTCAAAGAGTTGGTTACACTTTTTCACCCTATTCTGTTGTATTTAAGGTCCAAAAGTGTAAATACTCGTATCTCTTTGAAGTCAGTACATGACATGGTGTACATCGATCATGCCAAGTGAACGGACACGTCGCTTCGCACAGCTGGTGATGGATGCCCTGGGGCCTTATTCGAGGCCATACATTGGGATATAGGATATCCTATATACCAAATAAGGATAGGCAGTCTCTCAACTTTTGCGACAGCATATTACTCGTATAGTATTATATAATTCCAAGAAGCGCACTTTACCCATCCAGTGCGGGGCGACGTTTGGACTTTGGGATCTAGTGACTCGGTTAGCAGTTACTTTTGACGTCTTGAATATTTTTTTATCCGAGAAGCTATAGGGAGATTCCTTTTCTGCTCCCTACAAATCACTTCGTTGACTCGAATAGACGCTCTGTTTTCTTATATTTTTTTAGGGTTCCGAACCTAAACTAACTAGAGGTAAAAACGGAACACTTATTTATATATCATTGGGATAGGCAAACGAGTGCGGAGGACACCTGATGGTAAGGTCACTGCGGCCCATGGACACCGAAATCATATGCTATGAACTACAAGATCTCGAATGCCTAGCCTACCCTGAGGCCTAAGATGGAATGCCTCTGTGCCAGTAATTTCACCGGCCGCCTTAACCCCCTACCGGACAAAACAATTTAATTTAAGACCTGTAAATTAACCCTTTTTCAGCAAATAAATATTATCTTATCTTATCTTATCTTATCTTAACAGTGTGAGCACTGCTATTTGGCGTATTCATACTCTTACTCACAGGTTATTGCTGTACCATGCTGTTACAAGGTATTGCAATAGTACATTACAGACCTAGGGTGGTGAATTCGTAAATGTGCCAGATCGCAGGTTTCTGTGGCCCGAACCGAAGGTGAGGGCCATAAATATGCGATCTGGGGCTTTACGAATTACCGCCCGTGGTTTGTCAAAAGTTTTACGTCTTGCCTTGGCCAAGAAGTGAGATTTACTCTCCGCGTAGCGGGCAGAAAATCTCACATTACGGCCAAGGGTGATGGAAAATATCTTAAGCACTATCAGGCGTCCATGTTAGGACCCTGTGAGGGTGTGCAACGCATTGGTGACGCCTCTGATGTTGCAAATGTCTATAGGCGGCGGTAACCACTTTCCATCTGGTAGGCCGTCCGCCTGTTTGTCCGTCTATAATAATAATAATAATAAAAAAGCTAAATTTTCGCTGCTTCTTACTCCTAACCGGCTTTGACGTGCCCAACTCGTAACAGGCCGAGCAGTGTACGGTAATAATGATAAATGTACGGTATAAAAGATAAATCAAGTAAAAATGGGGAAGCTCAACAAACGTCAACCATCTTGGACGACGGCCATTGAGCAACCCCCTTCAAAGGCTTGATTGAGGCTAATATTCAAACACGTGTAAAAAGCACCAGGAAAACTTTTTAATTTAGAATTGTTTACTGGGAACTCTTTGATGCTTTCCGAAATCCGTGGGCGCCCGTGGCGGATTCTTGCTGCGGAGGCTAAATCTGAAAGTTTGCGAGAATTCGCATGGAACTTGGCACTTTAGCATAGTTATGTTATAAACCCGGTAAAATATATTAACGTGGCAAACGCAGACGAAGACGATGGATTAAATCAAAGGTCTGACAGAGATCGCTATTTAGCCTGCTGGATGTCATACTTTTTGTTTAATTACGTTTATGAATGTACTGTTCCTTGAATGTGTGGTGTTCAATAAAGGGTATTGTATTGTAAATCATTAATTTCAGATAAGTAGTTGAAATTAAGCGATATATAAACGATTTTCTCCATATTTATAGACAAAGAGACAAAATAGCGATGAGTCCAGTCAAGAAGCTCTATTCGAAGTTTCTGAATTGAACTTTAAATCTAGCCACTGAGGACCTAGTGGTATATTTTCCATAACGTTCTCGACATTTCCTCCCTGGATCTTGACCGTAGATCAATGTTTTTTTTAAATAAGATCAGTATCGTTAGTATCTGTGTCGGTACGTTTTGTTTTTAGTGATATTTAAGTTTTAATAGAACTAGGTGACGCCGAACAGGCCGCAATGAAATGCCTGGTATACAAATAAACGGTCAAACACAGATAATTTCCTCCTTATCCAGTTCCCAAAATTTCATTACCCTTGGCTTAATATTGGAGGAGGAAAATGTCGAGAACTAAACCTCGATTTCTGAGCTTTTTATGTCGGTGTTTTCGACGGAGCTGCAGTTTCCTTATCGCATATTTTCCCCTCCGCCTGCGCCTGCGAGACAGCAGCATTGATTTAAATTTCTCAAATCTGAAATGGGGCTCAGCTCACATATCCTCTTATAAATACGCCGCGACGCGTGAGCGAGCGCAGTGATTGGGAATGTATCTTTCCCTATTTAAAACGTCGAATAGAACCCGCTTTCATAACCCTTAAGACGTAGAGCAGACGTGGCACGGGGCATTGGGTTAATCCGTGATTTCTTTCACTCCAGAATTTAATTATTAAGTACCAAGCGTGGAACTTTCCGAGACTTATTAAAGGTGCGCAGTCAAATAAAAGTAATGGGAATGATTCGGAGAAACGTTATATTCGCCAGTTGAACAGGGTACTCGGCTGAAGTTCACAATAAGGAAAGATCAGCTATCTAAAGTAATAACAAACAATCCTTTAGCTTTTGAACGTTTTATTGCGGTATTATAATGATGCCGGTATTTGAAAGGGTATTTTACAAACCTTTGTAAGAAAAAATATGAATATCAGTTTCAGTTCCAGCCTTAGGAGGTTCATGGGACGATAACTTATTTGTGGACAGTGAATGTTAGGAAAAAAGTTTGAGAAACTGGCCAAAAGCGGGTCAGACACGCTTATGAAGGGTTCCGTAGCAGCGTAGCAGCAAATATTATGTTAATTAGAAGGTCATTGGCAATATAGTTGAGTGGCAGGGCATCCCATATCTCAAAAACTACTATAAGTACAGATTTTATTCAAACCAATTTTCCTTTGATTTATTCTTATATTTATTTATTTGGCTAACCCTGTGGCCTAAACGACTTGATCAATTTTAGCTTGTCAGGTGTCCTTAGGCTCATGATTATTGCGAGGGTGACATTGGATATACATCAAAAGATTGCATGTAAGTAGTGGGTTTTTTTTTAATCGAGTTATTCACTTCGTAGTTCATAGAAACACAGTTTTTACCAATTTAGAACCGTATATCTCGCAAAATATTGGCATAAGTAAGTAAAAAACTTGGTTATTTATCCACTAGCTTCTGCCCGCGACTTCGTCCGCGTGGAATTCGGTTATCGCGTTCTCGCGGTAACTATGCGTTTTTCCGGGATAAAAAGTATATCCTTTCTCGCAGCCTGCAACTATCTTCATACAAAACATCAAAATCGGTCCAGTAGTGTTCACGTGATGCATGGTCAAATAAACAGACAAACAGATTCTAAGTATCCCTAGCCAACTTTTTTTCGAATATCTCCCATGTACCTTACCTATCCCATATACTTTCGATCCTCTGTAGCTTTATTATATGTATAGATAGATATATATCATTTACAAAACCTGCTTATCTAATGATACGGCTAATGACCTCTTGAATTATATTTTTGGAGGGCCACCCTTAAAGTCAAATAGTCTCAAAATCGTACTGCACATTTTATTACTGTGCCCATACTCTCTGAGTAAAATGGCTGTGACATTCGGACTGATGGACAGACAGACGGACGTGATGAAATTATAAGGATTCCGATTTTTGCCATTTGGCTACGAAATTTAACCCTAAAAAATATGTGACCTTTTTGTAAGGAAAATGTTGATAAAGGATTCATAACAATCTTTCGAGTAATGATGAGTCGGTAGGTAGCCTTGCCCGCGGCTCTTGTCATGTAATGTTTAATTATTTTATTACTTATCCGCTGAGTGCCTCAAGCGCAGTAAATACGCAGGCATCAGGGCGACGTGTTCGAATCACTGGCATTCGAAACCATGGCAACCCGAGCACTTTGAGGTCTTTTCAAAAGTCGTTCGAAAAACTCATTGAAGCTTCAGGTGACCAGAGGGATGGCTTCTAGGTACTTATGCCAAAGAATTAGAATTGCCAATGATTTTGGTAAAATTTTCTATTTATAGCTGTATTTTAACTATTTAATTTACTTTTAATTTTAGTATTATCTTGTGCATTTACATTTAAGTATTACTTATCTTGTTTTAAGCTACTAACCTTTGCTCGCGGCTTCATATGCGTTTAAACATAAACATGTAACACCCCTTCCACACTTATTCCAGTAGGAATTTACACGCCAAACTTCAACGTTTTATGACTAGTAGTTTCAGCTGTGCATTGTCTGTCAGTCACGCAGTCAGTAACGGGAGCGTTTAGTTTTGTATTTAGGTATCCAAACTAATATAAAAAGTAAAACAGTCAGGGTGATATAGATAGATAGATCCGTCTGTTATGTTAGCTCTTCATGCTTGAACCGCGGGACCGAATTAAATGAAATTTGATATGGAGATACTAAGAGTCCCGGGAACGGACATAGACTACTCTTTATCCCGGAAAAACGCGATAGCATAATTCCACACGGGTAAAGTAGAAACTAGTAGAATAATAAATAACATTATATATTTGTGGGGGGAGGGCGGGGGTCAAAAATCTCTAAAAATTGCGTTACACAATACTTGAACGCTCCCTTTGTCACTCAATAACAGCTTAACCAATCTAAATAAAAATTGGTTGGTTGATATTCCCAAGAACAATTCGAGAATAAAATAGTAAACTCACTGGGTTTACTTGGTCTACATTTGAAGTTTCCCAGTAACCGTGTAACCTCAACCTCAATACGGTGGATCTATTATGTTAATGTACTAATTAACGGATCCTCTACCGGGGTTCAGTTGAACTGGATGCTGGATTACCCGCTCGCATTTAACGTACCGGTCGATTGATCTCGTAAGTAAGGTATAGCCCGATACAACTTAGAAGGCGCGCGGCGAAGCACTTAGCCGTTGACGCAGAGTCTATTATACATGGTGGGTCGTATCCTATTGCAAATAATTAACCCACAGTATCGGCTATCGATTCTAAGTAGAGATCTTCTACTATCTAAAGTCCCGCGCCTTCACATTTCAAAACGCTTCAATATTTTTATTATTATTCAAAAAGCACCACCAACACTCTCAACGCATAGTTAATGGCTGTCTCAGCACACACACACATGTGTTGAAAGTGTTCATCATTCATTTCAGCCGATCGACGTCCACTGCTGGACATAGGCCTCCCCCAAGGCGCGCCACTCAGACCGGTCCTGTGCCACTCGCATCCACCGCCTTCCCGCGACCTTTACAAGGTCGTCACTCCATCTTGTTGGAGGCCTACCGACAGCTCGTCTACCGGTTCGCGGACGCCACTCCAGGACTTTCTTGCCCCATCGGCCATCAGTCCTGCGAGCAATGTGCCCCGCCCACTGCCACTTAAGGTTCGCAATTCTTTGGGCTATGTCGGTGACCCCAGTTCTACTGCGGATATCCTCATTTCTGATTCTATCACGCAGAGAAACCCCGAGCATAGCCCTCTCCATTGCCCTCTGGGTGACCTTGAGCCTTCTTATGAGGCCCATCGTAAGCGCCCACGTCTCGGAACCATAAGTCATCACTGGCAACACACACTGGTCGAAGACTTTCGACTTAAGACACTGCGGTAATTTGGACGAAAAGACACTGCGAAGCTTCCCGAACGCTGCCCAGCCGAGTCGGATTCGCCGATTGATCTCTTTCTCGAAGTTGGACCTACCTAACTGGACTGTTTGTCCCAGGTATACATAATGGTCAACAACTTCGAGCGCAGAGCCTCCGATTATTACTGGAGTTGGCACAACATGGACATTGGACATGATCTTCGTCTTGTCCATGTTCATTTTCAGACCAACTCGATCGGAAACTCTGCTGAGGTCAACGAGCATAGCACTGAGGTCTTCCATGGTCTCAGCCATAACTGTTGAAAGTGTTGGTGGTGCTTTTTAAATACATTGAAGCGTTTTGAAATGTGAAGGTGCGGGACTTTAGATAGTAGAATTAGAAAGTAGAAGGTCTTTAATTTTTTTCGAGTTGGTAAAAAATATAATTGTATATGGCAATGGTTGTGTGAGCGACGTCTGAATCCCATACAAAATGTATTTTTTACCATCCCTTAAAAAAATTAAAAACTTATAAAATATGCTTAGAATCGTTAGCCGATACTGTGGGTTAATTATTTGTTATAGGATCCGACCCACCATGTATAGCCAGCCATCTCACAGTGATACTGATAAACCATCTCCCTAGCTAGCAAATTAGCTATTCGCTATTAAATTACTGAATATAATGGTCATACACATTTTATAGTATGAGCTAAGCTTATAAATCTTTCCTCTGGACAGTCCAAAGTTAAGGGGTTTTAAAGTCTGATCTCTTACTGGGCCTTACATACATGTACAAATAGATCTTTATTGTGATCTGTACAAAACATAAGTTAAGTATCCTACCTAAGCCGTTAACCATAGCTTTGTCCACAGAAAATACACTTATTTTCAGTTCTCGTGTGACCCAGATATAAATGTACCCTTATTTAGAGAAGCCGTGGTGGCCTAGTGGTTCAGCCTACCGCCTCTCATGCAGAGGGTGGGGGGTTCGATTCCGGCTCGCACCTCTAAGTTTACTTATGTGCGAAATTCAATTTGAATTGACCACTGCGCTTTTCGGTGAAGGAAAACATCGTGAGGAAACCTGCACGCATCTGCGAAGTAATTCAAAGATGTGTGTGAAGTCCCCAATCCGCACTGGGCCCGCGTGGGGACTATAGCCCAAACCCTCTCATGATGAGGGGAGGCCTGTGCCCAGCAGTGGGACGCAAATAGGCTGTAGTAGTAGTAGTAGTAGTATTTAGAGATAGGGACTATCCATACCCCTATGTACCTTTTCGAATTGAGCCCTCGTCCTACAAAGGCTTTACTTACCTAAGTGTTTTGCCATTCTCAAAGCAATCATGAAATATTTCAAGTTAAACAACTACCTTAATTTCTGCTCTTACTCGCAATTTGGGCGTGTTACCATGGAAATCCAAGACATTTAGCTCTGTTTGTCACCTGGGCTCAAATTGGCAGCCGATTCGGCCGATGTTTCGACTCGGCTCAGTTCTGCCCGCTCGGCCCCGCGGGCTCCACGCGTTGTGTATTAGGCGCCCAACGGGAACAGTTCCGACACGAGAACTTTGAGTTTCGAGATTCGATCGTGCTTTGTGCTTGAGTGATTGATTAGTGAGCTTCATAAGCTTAATTGCCTCCTTGATTTAATTAAAGGTAAGTTCGAAAGCTTTAGAAGTTCGGTAAAAAATAACTGGCTCAATGTGGTTCTTTTGAGCGAGTTTTAAACATAAATTAGGTTCCACTGCCAGATTTTAGGGATTTTTAATTTTATGAAATTGGTCCCACGCAGTCGCCATTATGTGAACAAACAAGGGTTATCATAAATATCTGTACATGCATTCTAACATTTTGACAATCAGATCGTAACACCTTGTTTTTTCATATACCTACTTAGCTGATGGCTGTATGAGAGACAAAATTGGAAAAAGGGATTGTAATAATTTACCTACTATTCGGCGTATTTTATATATGTACTAAATTATTGTAACTCATCTGTCCTAGTCCTATACGAGTAGGTATTAATTATATAAAATTTAAAGTTTCTGTGTTTGGATTTTTGTTACTAATTTACGCTAAAACGGATCATGAACATTTGGTTTTTACACTAGCTTCTGCCCGATACTTCATCCGCGGGGATATCGGAAATACGTTCCCGTGGGAACAGACAGACAGATTTACTCTCCACCACCTTGGCAACGCATTCGAAATCGTATGATTTCTTGTCTCCATGGGCCGACTTCAAATTGTTTAAGTAGAAATAACATCAATCATCAATAATTCAACAGAAAAATAACAAGATCAGCATTTTTGGCCTGCTATTAAGGTTGCCTTCCGTGCCTCGCAATCGATCGCGAACGCGCATGGTCGTACGAGTTTAAGCACTTTGCCTGTTGTCTCTACTTATAATAGGCATGATGATAGACAGCAGTCAATAAATTTCGAACTCTAGACCGTCGGTTAGAAGTTAGAGTACTGAAAAACAAAGGATACGTACGATTTTTTTTAAATCCATGAACATTGACAAACTTAAAACACATTAAAACTCGGGAGTTAGCTCATGCGTGGAAGCCGTGGTGGCCTAGTGGTTCGACCTACCTACCGCCTCTCATGCAGATGGTCGGGGGTTCGATTCCGGCTCGCACCTCTAAGTTTATACTTATGTGCGAAATTCAATTTGAATTTACCGCTGAGCTTTTCGGTGAAGGAAAACATTGTGAGGAAACCTGCACGCATCTGCGAAGTAATTAAAAGATGTATGTGTGAAGTCTCCAATCCGCACTGGGCCCGCGTGGGGACTATACCCCAAACCCTCTCGTGATGAGAGGAGGCCTGCCCAGCAGTGGGACGCAAACAGGCTGTAGTAGTAGTAGTGTAATAGGGAGCGCATGACGTCAGAAATTAGTACAAATATTACTAAATCGAAAGGCTTCCAACAAGATGGAGTGACGACCTCGTAAAAGTCGCGGGAATCCGATGGAAACAAGTACCACTAGACCGGTCTGAGTGGCGAGCCTTGGGGGAGGCCTATGTCCAGCAGTGGACGTCTTTCGGCTGACATATGATGATGATGATTCTAACAGACGGAGTTATTAAGTTTTCTTCAGTCATTATCAGAGATCGGACAAATTTGCGTCATTGCTCGCAATAATGTGGACATGACTCCAAAATTAATCAAATATGTAATCATTTAATTAATTCCTTACTTGACTTAAATTTTAATTCCTAGTCAATAAATACTACAAAAGTTTGTTAAAGTATAGATTTATTAAAGTATTTTTTCCAAATTTTCTGCATTCAGTCTATTTCTTTTTACATCAAAAATATAAATCAGGTCCAAAAAGGCACTTGCCAAGCTTTAATTAATTGATTAATTTTGGAGTCATGTCCACACTATTGCGAGCAATGACGCAAATTTGTCCTATCTCTGGTCATTATAGTCTATTAAATCTAAATTAATCATTTCTATCAATTGGGCCGAAATAAGTAAGATTATACAAGACAAGATTATAAGGTTGCTTTTTATCATGACCTAGGACTTGCAAAATTAACGGGTGTGCGTTAATTTAGCAACCTCTAATGGGTGAAATTTAACCCTGTAATCAAGTTTGTGGACTTTGAGTAATAGCCTAAATATAGGTAGACCTCCCATTTAACCAACGCCCATGAAAACCGAGACTTAATAATAACCTGCCAAGAGCGTATCGGAACACTCGCAATGAAAGGTTCTGTAGTCGCCCATCATAATTTTCAATGATACCTACCTGTACATATACTATACATATACTACCTACTTTACTTCTACAAGTAAGTAATCTGGAAAAGATCGCTGTTTAGCGATAAGTCCGCCTGTTGTTTACCTGTTAAATGTGTACCTATTCTTTTTATATTTTCGGGCTTTTGTTTATGGTGTGCAAAAAAGTAGGTATTGTTGTTGTTGTTGTAGGTACATTTTTTAAATTTGTTGACTATGACTCTTACATCACTTCAAACTACACTCAACAGCAATAACAACGGGTCACTTTGTATAGGATTTTCCATACAAAGTGGGAGTGGGACGCAAAAAGGCTGTAGGATCTTCTACTATCTAAAGTTCCGCGCCTTCACGTTTCATAACGCTTCAATGTGTTTAAAAAGTACCACCAACACTCTCAACACTGGCTGAGACTGCCATCTATGCGTTGAGTGTTGGTGGTGCTTTTACAAATAATAATAAAAAAATTGAAGCGTTTTGAAATGTGAAGGCGCGGGACTTTAGATAGTAGAAGATCTCTAGTAGTAGTAGTAGTATTTAGCTGTGATAGTTTTCCTCGCGACTACATATTATCTGCAACGTCGATCTTTTCCTGTTCCCGTGGGAATTTCGGGAAATCCTCCTCCTCTTAGTGCTCGATCAATCAGTCAGTAACTGAAGTTTTATTTACATCGAGACTACATGATATTACCTAGCGTGAATTTTTTGAGCCATTTAAATGATCGTTTAGGTGGGCGGGGGGTTAGGTACTGTTACAGACTCTAACCCCCGACGCAAAAAAAAGGGGTGTATTATAAGTTTTATTTTACAACGACGAAACTAGCTGACCCAGCAGCTGACGTAGATTTTTTTTGTGAGTATGAAATATAGTTTACGTCCTATTCTCAGACCTACTGAACATACACACCAATTTTCATAAGAATGGGTCGAGCCGTTTCGGAGGAGTTTGGTTACAAACACTGTGACACGAAAATTTATATATTAGACTCGCTGACCGCGCGGACTTCGTACCGCCTTAGTTTTTTTTGTGTATGAATAATAACTTACGTCCTATTCTCAGACCTACTGAACAAACACTCCAAATTTCATAAGAATCGGTCGAGCCGTTTCGGAGGAGTTTGGTTACAAACACTGTGACACGAGAATTTTATATGAAATCTCACTCGTGTCATGTCATCAATCTGTTATTGCCAATATTGTATCGTATTTTGTATTGATTCGTTAAAACTATCTACTGATCGACCTAGCCTTTCCATTACAGTCCGCTCCTCACAAGTAGATACACTTCGAGCTTAAGTCCCAAGTTGCATTGCGCGGGTACCATATCCCAAACACCCTCGTGATGTGAGGAAGCTTTTGCACAGAAGTGGTATGAAAATAAGCTGTTTTGGTGGTGGTGTTGGTTCAAGGCAGGCTTAGGGCGTTTGTACAAACACTAAAGCGTAGCACGGGGCCGGTCATCTTCTTAATTATGTTGACATCGCGCACGTGTTTACGAACTCTGCCGAACTCATTGACCAATTGTGTTTAATGTAGCACGAAGTTGTACTAGACGAATGTCACATCAATAACATTTTTTATGGCACGGGAGGGAAATAACTAGCCGGCGCTTCACCTGATGTTGAGCTTTCAGTGCCGCCCATAAACAGTGTATGGGCACTGAACACAGAAATGTTATTGAATTTAATACATGGTTTGTGGCACAGAATGTAATACCATGGGCTCAGTGGCGGATTATCCTAAAGGCAAACTAGGCATGTGCCTAGGGGCGCGAGGGTACAAAGGGGAGCGCGGGTGGAATTGTAAAATAAAGAAAAAATATATAATATAGCATACAATTAATTGCGCCAGTAAGTAAAGCCACCTACTTGCACAATAAAAACTATTATTTTTGCTTACAACCTTAATTTGCTTCAATTTATAACAAAAGATAAAGGGTCTAGCCGCAATCCTATAGTGAAACTGCCCCTGGCTGAAATGTATACCTTTCTTAGAAGCGTTAATTGGTGTTATTATAAGATATCATTTTACAATATTTCAAGCCTGGATTCCCCTTGGTTTGGATAAAAATAAAAAAATAAAATAAATCTTTTTTAATTTTTCTAAGCTAAACTAAAGGTTAGATTTCTTTGAAATTCGGATTATACATGGAACTAATAGGACTAGCTTAATTTGCGTAAGATTGTCTCCAAATATTTATATTACTATTACCTCCTAATGGTCGTAAGACGAATGGCCTGCATTAGTAAGACATTTTTACCTTGTTGCCACAAATGGATTTTTATGAAAAAAATATATTTCATACAATATTGTATTGTGCATTACATACCTAAAAATTGAGGTTGTCGCTCCCTTGTAAATAATAATAAAAAAATAAAATAAAATAAAAAAATTTTTTTAGGCCTTTGTAAATAAGTTAGAACACTGAATTTTTTTTTAAAAATGTATTGCTATTAGTGCCATGTATAATCCGAATTTCAAAGAAATCTAACCTTTCGTTTAGCTTAGAAAAATTAAAAAAGATTTTTTATTTTTTTTTATTTTTATCCAAACCAAGGGGAATCCAGGCTTGAAATATTGTAAAATGATATTTTATAATAAGACCAATTAACGCTTCTAAGAAAGGTATACATTTCAGCCAGGGGCAGTTTCACTATAGGATTGCGGCTAGACCCTTTAACGGATGGCACTAAGACATACGCCTGCAAACAACCTTGTCGATAGTACATGATTTCCTGAAGCCAGAAATTATTATATAAGGTATTTCATTAAAATATTTTAAACCGAAATCATAAGATCTTTCCGACAATATCGATCTCATGTAATCTTTTCCTTGGCCCCCCATTTCACCGCGTTTTCTTAAGGCGCGGTACAGCGGTTTCGGTCAAACTATACAACAAGTTATCTGTATATATAAAATGCAATGTCGTAACACTCGTAACTGACTGACTGATCAACGCCCAGCCCAAACCGCTGATGTTAGAAGTTTGAAATTTGGAGACAATATTGATTTTATATTGTAGACATCGTTTAAGAAAGGATTTTTTGAAATGCGTACAGCAAGGGACAAAAACAGGGGTCCATCATTTGTATAGAAGTCTTCTAAGTAGTATCTTTTAAGTTAGAAATACAAAATATTGAAATTTAGGTGCATAATTAGAATCAAAACAAACATATTTCAGCATTTTTAGAAATTTCTTCTTTAAGGGGGTGAAATAGGGGATGAAAGTTTATATAGATGAATCATCATCTTTGAAGATACACGACCGAAATATTATGATTAAGATGATCGATCACAAATAATAAAATACATGTTTCGGCATTTTTAGAAATTTCTCCTTTACGGGGGTGAAATTAGGGGATGGTAGTTTGTTTGGATAAACTATCATCTTTGAAGTAAAACGACCTAAGTAAATATTACGATTTAGATATCAGATTACAAATAATTGAACATTAGAAGTTTGACATTTAAGAGGGTAAAATAGGGGATGAAAGCTAGTATGGTTGTACCGTCATTTTTTAAGTTAAACGCCGGAAATGTTGACCGTCAAGATAGCGTACACCCTAACGATATCCAGGATCTAATTATGCAAATAAATAGTACCCAAATAGTACCTACGGAATACCTAGGTTAAAAAAATAGTACCCTTGAACTTTTCGAAATATAAGGCCTGTTCACGGTGTACGCTACCGAGCGTCAAGCTGGCGTACACCGCGTGGATCTCTGGAACGGCTTGGTTCTCGGGAGTGATTTACAGCTCAAAAAATAGTACCCAAATAGTACCCACCACCCATTAAATTTCACTGTTTTGTCTATAACTAGCTTTTTCACGCAACTTCGTATGCGCAGATATTAAAATGTAAAATCCCGTTTTTTTTCGTTACGTGGGAATTTCCGGAAATCCTCTCGTAGTACTCCCCTACGTTCCCTAAGAAATCTTCATGCCAAATTTCAGCTCTCTACGACCAGTAGATTCGGCTCTGCGTTGATCGATCAGTCAGTCAGTCAGTCAGTCAGTCAGTCAGTCAGTCAGTTTCTTGTTTTATATATATAGATAAAAGCTGACATAATCAACCACCACTTAGCTTTTTGCGAACTTGAGTGAATACTGTGCGAGTTTCCGTAGTAACGCTGCCAAATTTCGTACACCGTTAAATGTTGGCATATCTCGGCTTCTATTATAGATAGAGTGGTGAAATTTGACAGCTAGTTGTAGGGTACTATTTGGCCGAACGGTATTTGGTTGTACGGTACTATTTAACGAAGCCGTTCCAGAGATGCACGCGGTGTACGCCAGCTTGACGCTCAGTAGCGTACACCGTGAATATTTCGAAAAGTTCAAGGGTACTATTTTTTTAAACTAGATATTCCGTGGGTACTATTTATTTGCATAATCAGATTCTGGATATCGTTACGGTGTACGCTATCTTGACGGTTACCCGAAATGTTATGATTTAGATATTCGATTACGAATAATTAAACACGTTTCAACATTTCTAGAAATCTGACTTTTGAAGGGGTCAAATAGAATAGGTAGGGGATGAAAGTTTGTATCTTATTTGAACCGTCATCTTTTAAGTTAGACGCCTGGAATATTTTGGTTTAGATATTTAATGAGACAATATTATAATTAATACGTGTTTCATAATTCGCTTTTACGGGGGTGAAATAGGGGATGAACGTATGTATGGGTTTACCATCAAGCGTTTGCTAAAATCTCGATTTGCATTAAATTCAATATTTTACGCGAACGAAGTCGCGGGCAAAAAGCTAGTTTTTAATATAGGGGCGCCGATGAGGTGCTTGCCTACGGTGCTCTCAGCGTTTAATCCGCCTCTGCATGGGCTCCGAAACTTTTCAGGTATCCATTCTTAGAAGATTGACAAAAGTCCATTGGAACACTTAAATATCTATACTACTAAGTAATTTGATATAAAACAACCAAACATTTTGCACTAATAACATTGATCTATTATAGGTATTCACAATCAGCCGGAGAAAAATGGCCCGTCGAAACGGGTGCCCGAACAACTCGGGCACCCGTTTGGCGCTCAGTAAATTTGACACTTAATAAGTCTTACAGTGTTAGGTTTACTTTTGTATAAAATATTTATCTTGACACATATTATAAAGAAGCGTTATTAGCATAAAAATAATAATTATAATAAAGCCTCTTTATTTCCTTTTTTTTTACAATAATGATATCATTTAATACAATACGTAGCAATTAATTCTAGAGTGTTAGTAACTGGTTTTTTTTATACTAGTTATTTGTAATATGTGTAGCTTTAGTTAGGGACCGTTTAGGGTACAGGCCTAGGTTATTAGCATATTGGAACGTATTTTCTAATGTCAGTTTGCTCCATATATTTTGACATATTCTGTTAGGCACTGTTCGTCCTCGTCCATATGTTATTATAGGTCAATGACTAATAATAAGCAGTCTTCCTTATTTCCATTGAGGGCCGGTTCCTATATCCACGTAACGCCTCGTTTTGCCTACGGACGGTTAAAATTTGACAGATTCTCTATGGAACAAATGTCAAAAATCAACCGTCCGTAGGCAAAACGAGGCGTTTCGTGGATATAGGAACCGGGCCTGGTCAACTAGGAATAGAGAACTGCCAAATAAGCTATTTAATTAATGTCTAAATTGTTATAGGCTATAATAATAATAGAATTACATCCGTAATCTCTGTGTCAATTTATAAATATTACTAGTGCCCGCGACTTCGCCCGCGTGGAATTCGGTTATCGCGTTCCCGCGGGAACTGTGCGTTATTCCGGGATAAACAGTAGCCTATGTCCTTTCCCGGGACACCAACTATCTCCATGCCAAATTTCATCTCTCGGTCCAGCGGTTGAAGCGTGAAGAGGTAACGGACAGACAGACAGACAGAGTTACTTTCGCATTTATAATATTAATATGGATTATTCCATTTTGGTTATTGTAATAAAAAGTTCACATCACGAATCAGATTTAAATTAACAATTCGGGAAGGAAGGGAACTCCAATTATAATTTTGATGGCAATTTCGGCTAAAAGCTTTAGTGTGTCATTAATCATAATTTAAATAGTATAGCAGACGTGCGTAAAATTAACTGCATGTCGTAATCAAATACACACACACATTGCATAACCTACACACACAAAATAGTTGACTCTATGTTTTTCCGATAAGGAATACAAAATACCAAGAATAAGTATTTAGAAGAAGTCGCGTCTACTACTACTACAGCCTATTTGCGTCCCACTGCTGGGCACAGGCCTCCTCTCATCACGAGAGGGTTTAGGCTATAGTCCCCACGCGGGCCCAGTGCGGATTGGGGCTTCAAACACATCCTTGAATTACTTCGCAGATGCGTGCAGGTTTCCTCGCGATATTTTCCTTCACCGAAAAGCTCAGTGGTTAATTCAAATTTCCTTTCGCACATAAGTAAACTTAGAGGTGCGAGCCGGAATCGAACCCCCGACCCTCTGCATGAGAGGCGGTAGGTCGAACCACTAGGCCACCACGGGTAGCATCCGCCGCAGGCTGCTGTCGCACAAGTCATGGCCAAGCCATCCGACAAGTGAAGCGGCGACCTGGTGAATCCAAAGGAGGCCCATGTCCAGCAATGGACGCCTTTCGGCTTAAATTAAATGGTCTGTAGAAAAGTTGAAAATTAAAATATATTAAGATAATAAGTAGTTTAACAAACTATAACAAAGCTTTGACATTTCCCTGCCCACCTCTAACCTCCATCATCAGATCAGCTCAGAGGTAGGTACATGTACCTGCCAAGTTTCATCATGATTGACTACTAAATTCAACTTGAATTTCGCACATAAGTAAACTTAGAGGTGCGAGCCGGAATCGAACCCCCGACCCTCGGCATGAGAGGCGGTAGGTCGAACCACGAGGCCACCACGGCGTAGAAGAAGTCGCGTCTGAAACTTTACAACAACATTTGGTATGGGGGTAGTTTATAACACTGGTCAACATATAGGCTACTTTTTATCCTGAAAAAACGCATAGTTCCCGCGGGAACGCTATTACCGGATTCCACGCGGACTAAGTCGCGGGCAGAAGCTAGTAATAGATATAATTTGGTCTATATAAACTATTCAATCGTATTTTACCTATGTAACCTACCTACTATTCATATCTATAGATTAATTATTTGCTAGAAGTGCAAAAAAAGCCGCGTGGTGGCCTAGTGGTTCGGTTCGATTCCGGCTCACACCTCTAAGTTTACTTATGTGCGAAATTCAATTTGAATTAACCACTGAGCTTTTCGGTGAAACAAAATATCGCGAGGAAACCTGCAGGCATCTGCGAAGTAATTCAAAGATGTGTGTGAAGTCCCCAATCCGCACTAGGCCCGCGTGGGGACTATAGCTAAAACCCTCTCGTATAAAACATAAAGCCTGCGTTAGGCAATCCAGAATTGTAAACTCCTAAAATCAAAATGGATCTAACGGCAAATTAAAAAACCGTTTCTTTTCCTCCTCCTTTATATTCATGGTGTGGTGGATAAATAAAATTCGGCGATCAATCTGCGGCGCTAAAATTAGCCCCATTTAATTTAATGTGTTTAGATTGCGTATTGCGGCGGATGACTTTATTTACACGGTCCATAAAGAGATCCTCAGTATCCTCACTGTTCGCTTTTAACGTCTTGTCCAGGTAATAATCGTTTTGACGTCACAGTTAATTTCACGGATTTTGAAAACGATCCCAATTGGTTATGAAATTATGAATTGGCTTCTGCCAATGAAAGTAAAAAAGAATGTTGATTCCTTCTTTTAAGTCATTTAATTTTTTCTTGTCTTTTCGGCGGCATCTTCTCCTTTTTCACATTTTGATCGATTGAATTACAACAAAATGTAAATGGTTAATCTTTGAACGACTTCAGCATTCGTATTTAATTGTACAATATTTAGAATCGAATTCACATGTTTTTTTGTGCTCGAAAGATTAATGGCATTTTCTCAAAGTAAAATAAGAATGTCGGCAGGCACTGTAGGTACCTGGTTGTAAACAAACAACACCTAAGTAAAATGCCGGCACAACGAGGGTTTATCCTGCTGAATTTATTTGTAAGCCGAGTGTTTGCTTTGAAGTAGACGTGTTAATTCCAAAAACACGATCATTAGAAACCAAGCGTCATGTTACTGTTATTTATCTCGATTTCTCAAATGCAGTATTCTGAACCAGTGCTTTTTGTTATTTTACATAATAAACGAAACTTTATTGAATAACTAGCTTCTGCCCGCGACTTCGTCCGCGTGGAATTCTGTTATCGCGTTCCCGCGGGATCTATGCGTTTTCCGGGATGAAAAGTAGCCTATGTCCTTTCCAGGGTCCCCAACTATCTTTATGCCGAATTTCATCTCAATCAGTACAGCGATTGAAGCGTGAATAGATAACAGACAGACAGACTTACTTTCGCATTTATAATATTAATAGCTTCTGCCCGCGACTTCGTCCGCGTGGAATTTGTTAATAGCCTTCCCGCGAGAACTATGCATTTTCTCGGGATAAAAAGTAGCCTATATGTTGACCAGTGTTATAAACTACCCCCATACCAAATTTTGTTTCAATCCGTCCAGTAGTTTTCGAGTTAAATCCGGACATACATACATACATACAGTATTTTTTTCTAAAAATCGTTATTTTGTGTTCAGTATCGTTCATATAGTCCCTTTGACTTGATAGTTTCTTTTAATTTTCAATTTTCAGCGGCGACTTCTTCTACAGAATTATTATTTATTATATGTATAGATTTTTCCTTTTTTTCATTTCATTAATCTCTTATGAATAAATAGTTTAGTGCCAAAATTTATTATTTAGGTAATAGCAGACTGGTTTAAAGAATGTTTTAGTGAACTCATCAATCATTTCCTTTTTACACCATTTTTCCCGTTCCCGTGGGAATATCGGGAAATCCTTTCATAGTGCTCCCCTACGCTCCCCAAGGAACCTGCATGCCAAATTTCATCTCTCTACGATGATCCCCGCGACTACGTACGCGTCTTAAAATGTAATAAACCCATTTTATCCCGTTCCTGTAGGAATTTCGGGAAGTCCTTTCTTAGTGCTCCCCTACGCTCCCCAAGGAACCTGCATGCCAAATTTCATCTCTCTACGATGATCCCCGCGACATCGTACGCGCCTAAACATTAAAATGTAAAAATCCCTTTTTTCCCGTTCCCGTGGGAATTTCGGGAAATCCTTTCTTGGTCCTTCCCTACGCTCCCCAAGGAACCTGCATGCCAAATTTCAGCTCTCTACGACCAGTAGTTTCGGCTCTGCGTTGATATGTCAGTCAGTCAGTTTCTTCTTTTATATATATTTTAGATAGAAGATAGATAGATAGCTCTTTCCCGCGACTTCTTACGCGCCTAAACATTAAAATGTAAAAATCATATTTTACCCGTTCCCGTGGGAATATCGGGAAATCCTGTCTTAGTGCTCCCCTACGCTCCCCAAGGAACCTGCATGCCAAATTTCATCTCTCTACGATGATCCCCGCGACTTCATACACGCCTAAACATTAAAATGTAAAAATCCCTTTTTTTCCGTTCCCGTGGGAATTTCGGGAAATCCTTTCTTAGTGCTCCCTTACGCTCCCCAAGGAACCTGCATGCGAAATTTCAGCTCTCTACCTATACGACCAGTAGTTTCGGCTCTGCGTTGATATGTCAGTCAGTCAGTCAGTTTCTTCTTTTATATATTTAGATAGAAGATAGATAGATAGCTGTTTCCCGCGACTTCGTACGCGCCTAAACATTAAAATGTAAAAATCCCATTTTTCCCGTTCCCGTGGGAATATCGGGAAATCCTTTCTCAGTGCTCCCCTACGCTCCCCAAGGAACCTGCATGCCAAATTTCATCTCTCTACGATGATCCCCGCGACTACGTACGCGTCTTAAAATGTAATAAACCCATTTTATCCCGTTCCTGTAGGAATTTCGGGAAGTCCTTTCTTAGTGCTCCCCTACGCTCCCCAAGGAACCTGCATGCCAAATTTCAGCTCTCTACGATGATCCCCGCGACTACGTACGCGCCTTAAAATGTAAAAAAAACATTTTTTCCCGTCCCCGTGGGAATTTCGGGAAGTCCTTTCTTAGTCCTCCCCTACGCTCCCCAAGGAACCTGCATGCCAAATTTCAGCTCTCTACGACCAGTAGTTTCGGCTCTACGTTGATATGTCAGTCAGTCAGTCAGTCAGTCAGTCAATCAGTCAGTCAGTCAGTCAGTTTCTTCTTTTATATATTTAGATAGATAGATAGCTGTTTCCCGTGACTTCGTACGCGCCTAAACATTAAAATGTAAAAATCCCGTTTTTCCCGTTCCCGTGGGAATATCGGCAAATCCTTTCATAGTACATTGTCTCAAACTTTCGCGATACACACTCATATCCAATCCACAACCACAATTCACAATCGTCCAATTGTGAGTCAAATCGATTCGCCTACATATGATCTTGCGAAGTATGTTGCTGCGACTCTTCAACCGATGGTGGGAAAAACGTCATCTTTTGTAAAGGACTCTCGTCATTTTGTCGGGATTGTTAAAGGCATGAAGTTGGGACCGGATGAGATCATGGTGAGTTTTGATGTAGAATCGCTTTTCACCAATGTCCCTCTTAAGGATTGCCTGGAAGTGGTGAGAAATAAACTGGCTGACGCTAGGAAGTCAGAGTCATATATGGTTCTGCTGAGAAACTGTTTGGAAGGAAGCTATTTCTTATACCGCGGACAACATTACCTCCAGATCGATGGTGTGGCGATGGGCAGCCCTGTGGCGCCGGTTTTGGCCAATATCTGGATGGAACACTTTGAATCCATGGTCGATCTGGCAGCGTGGTCGGTGACGTTGTGGAAAAGATATGTGGATGACGTTTTCTGTGTTATGAGGGGTGGTAAACAGGAGGTGGAACAGTTGCTACAACATCTCAATTCTATCCACGACAAAATTAAGTTCACTTATGAAATGGAATCGGATCGTACCTTGGCGTTTCTTGATTTGAAAGTCATCGTGAAACCTGATGGCTCGCTCACTCACACCGTGTACAGAAAACCGACGCACACGGATAGGTATTTGAACGCGATGTCTCATCACCATCCACGCCAGCTGCAGTCTGTTAAGGATTCACTTCTTAACAGAGCGCATAATTTGTGTGACCCTGAGTTTGTGGAAGGAGAACTGAAGCATATTCAGGGGGTACTGAGGTTGAATGGGTATGTGGTGAGGGCACGGCAGTCCAGAAGGAAAAGGAGGGAAAAGTGTCCTGATGTGCCTAGGCAATGTGCGTACTTACCGTATGTGAAAGGGGTGACGGACAAAGTTGGAACAGTATTGAACAAATTCTCCATAAAGACTGTATATATGCCGTTATCTAGAGTAGCAGAACGGGTGAGAACGCCAAAGGATGTCATTCCCTATCAGGCGCCAGGCGTGTATAAGATAGACTGCAGTTGCGGTAGTTCCTACATAGGTCAGACGAAGCGGACCATCGCGGAAAGGGTCAAAGAACATATCGCAGCTGTTAAGAATCGCCAGGTGAATAAATCTGCCGTTGCTGAGCATTTGCTGGAATCGGGACCAAATCACTGGATAGAATTACATAAACCCAAAATTCTTTCCACTGAACGTCATTTCTACTCAAGAATGGTACGCGAAGCGGTGGAAATCAAAAAACATCCTAACTTCAATAGGGAGGATGGTTTCAAGTTATCGACGTCGTGGAATCCAGTGATTAGCAAGTGTAAGCGACGAGATACCCCTTCGGATAAATCTACGGACATTGTTAGTGTTGTGTGCCGGCCTGTTGACATTCCGAGTGACATTAATAAAAATCAAGTGCGGGTAGTTCGAACCACCCGCGCGACAAGAAAAATATGCTGATACCGTCACTTCAGTCTTCTCGTGACCACGGCCGTTGCATCGCGGCCGAAACGTCGAGGTAAAATACAAATAGTTTTTACGCGGTTAAGTCCCGATAATAGTGTCCTTTCATAGTGCTCCCCTGCGTTCCCCAAGGAACCTGCATGCCAAATTTCATCTCTCTACGATGATCCCCGCGACTACGTACGCGCCTTAAAATGTAATAAACCCATTTTTTCCCGTTCCCGTAGGAATTTCGGGAAGTCCTTTCTTAGTACTCCCCTACGCTCCCCAAGGAACCTGCATGCCAAATTTCAGCTCTCTACGATGATCCCCGCGACTACGTACGCGCCTTAAAATGTAAAAAAAAACATTTTTTCCCGTTCCCGTGGGAATTTCGGATAGTCCTTTCTTAGTGCTCTCCTACGCTCCCTAAGGAACCTGCATGCCAAATTTCAGATCTCTACGATGTTTCCCGCGACTTCGTACGCGCTTAAACATTAAAATGTAAAAATCCTTTTTTTTCCGTTCCCGTGGGAATTTTGCAAAATCCTTTCTTAGCGGATGCCTACGTCATAAAATCTACCTGCATGCCAAATTTCAGCCCGATCCGTCCAGTGGTTTGGGCTGTGCGTTGATAGATCACTATATCAGTCAGTCACTCAGTCAGTCAGTCAGTCACCTTTGAGTTTTATATATTTAGAAGATATATCATTCAGGAGATAATTCAGGTTTGTATTTTTATTTTGGCTGTCTCTGATTAGGCATATCTCGATAGATATGGTCTAGACGAGACATTTATGTCCTAAAAATAGTCATAAGGTTATTGAAAATGTCCTCAACCAATTACAATAACTTACGTCATAATTCAAAAGTCGAATATCTTATTAAATTTCGACTAGTTGAAAATCACCCGTAGATATATTTTTACGATCGCAAGTTAGCGACACATTGTTTGTTCCATTTAATTGATAAGGCATGTATGACGTATGTATACGTCACTAGTTCACTCACTACACATAAAAACGTCTCACTTTGCCTTAGAACGTAAACAGCTAAGCATTACGACTTACGTTATACTTAAAATTAACTTTGGAGAACAAAATGTGTGTGAGCACAATAGAATCCGAGTTCTAGGAATCAAAAGTCTCACAAATGAAGCTCTTACGTATTTTCCGAGTTAGGAGGTCGTGTCAAATGAAACCCGCAATTGCTTACGGCCTTTTGACTTTCAAGGGAAGTATTATTATATATACAGTGAAAGAATCGTTACATAAGTAAGACCCGTGCTAAGTGGGGGCTCTAGAAAGGGTAACTCGAGTGCCTTGATTTCGTAAGGGTGTTATTAAGTTATTAGATTGTGTTAGGTATATACTATATGTCAAATGTAATTACAGAAGACTTAGTTGAATAAAGCTCGCTAAGTTGAAAGAAAAATAATAAAATGTACATTCCCTCTTATATACATCAGAAAATGAGAGCCCAATTGTGTTTTTGTTTCAGTTACTCAATCTGCTGAAATCAACGATGAATGAGCCGTAAACAAAAACGATTCTGTAATAAATTCAGTTAAAATAGTCGATAAGTAATAACGATGGGGAAAAGATAAAGCAACAACACAATGGCGAACAGATCTCAGACGTTTTTGGAGATTTTTCAAGACATTCTTGCCGCATCGGGGAATTCTTCGGACACAATAAACGAAACGCAGATTGTGTCGGTGCTGAGGAAGCAGGCGAGCGCAGGGAATGAAGACTTGGAGTCTCTGCTGTTCAAAGTGGTGAAAGATGCCAGGAGTCGCTTGAACTTCAGTTTGAAATGTGGCTACTGCGAGGGTGACTTCAGGGAGGTCGTACAGACGTACAACAATATTCACGGCTACGTGAGTTTACTGGTAAGTTTGAGTTGTCTTTAAGAGCCAGCCCACTAATATTATATTTATAAATAGTTTAGCGCTACCGAACGCCTGACGCGTTTCCAGTTTCAATTGTAATAACATTCAAGTACTGATCCAATTTTATAAAATAGCTCTACGGAACTAAAGGTACAAAAATAAACTACGTAAAAAAAAATTAGAAAAAGGTTTCAACCTCTATGCGAAAGTGTCATTTCCACTAATCCTGAGTACACCGCGGCCGTAAAACGCCCGGGACTCGTGAAAAAACTACATATTTTTTTGCACTCACCTCAAAATGTCACATATAGGCAGCCGTTGATGCAAGACAACCCTTCGTAAATAGATTTCATCAAAATGTACGGGTATTTTTGGATCCCAAGGCACTCAGAAGCTTCACGCCCTAGACCCAAGAGACATGGGATTAGGGAAGATGGGATAGAAGGATACAGAACAGGACAGGCCATAAATAAGGCAGGTAATATCAAAACCTAAAAAACATGCTTAGAATCATTGATCTATTATAAGTAAGGATTCACAATCAGCCGGAGAAAAATGGCCCATCGAAACGGGTGCCCGAACAACTCGGGCGTGTTTGGCGCTCAGTAAATTTGACACTTAAGTCTTAAAGTGTTAGGTTTACTTTCGTATAAAATATTTATCTTGACACATATTATAAAGAGGCGTTATAAGCATATTGGAACGTATTTTCTAATGTCAGTTTGCTCCATATATTTTGACATATTCTGTTAGGCACTGTTCGTCCATATGTTATTATAGGTCAATGCATAGAATAGATAACTGATACTGTGGTTGAAATATCGTCATAACGTTTTGCTTGACCCTATATAGAGAAATACATACACATATAAATATTAAACATCCATGACTGGAGTACAAACATTCGTGCTCATCACACAAAGTTTGCCCCGAGCGGGACTCAAACCCGCGACCATCGGAACAGTAGACAGGGTTGATACCAACTGGGCCAATCAGTCCGTCCATGAATGGAATGCATTACCGCTTTTGCAGTTCATAAAATGAGAGTTTTATATATATACTAGCTGACCCCGCGGACTTCGTACCGCCTTGATTATTTTTTTTTTGGGTATCAAAATTAGCTTACCTCCTAATCTCAGACCTACTGAACATACACTCCTATTTTCATAAGAATCCGTCGAGCCGTTTCGGAGGAGTTTGGTTACAGTCTTTGACTGAATGTGTGTAAAATAAACATGAATTTTTTCAAAGCTTTTAGGGCGAGAGGCGAGTTGTATTTCCATCTGCGATCAAAGACTTCTTTCATTTATTTATTAGGAACAAACTTACGCGAATATAAAATTTTCAATTTATTATTGCTGAAGTAACATTAGGCTTCTTTACAAGAATAGTCGCGACTTAATGTACAGCTATATTATGTACATAAATGGGCCTCATTATAAATGTATAATAACGAACAAATTACCGGAATCAATAAAGCGACATGACAAATTAATAATAATATAATAATAACCTATCTAGCGAATACATATATTCCATCGGGAAATCTCAGGAATCCAACAATACTCTAGCTCTTGTAAGCTGTGGAATGATCTTCCCCCTGAGGTGTTTCCGTTGCGCTGACATGGGGATCTTATGTCAAGAAAAATCTTATGTCGTGATATAATTACGCATTGTTAGGAAAAATCTTATGTCGTGATATAATTACGCATTGTTAGGAAAAATCTTATGTCGTGATATAATTACGCATTGTTAGGAAAAATCTTATGTCGTGATATAATTACGCATTGTTAGGAAAAATCCTTATGTCGTGCTATAATTACGCATTGTTAGGAAAAATCTTATGTCGTGATATAATTACGCATTGTTAGGAAAAATCCTTATGTCGTGCTATAATTACGCATTGTTAGGAAAAATCTTAGGTCGTGCTATAATTACGCTCGCTGGTCATTCCTTAAGACGCTGACAAGAGCTAATGACCTTGAGCAATCGAGGCAGGCAACTGTCTCAGCGGACAATGTCTGTTTGCATTGGAGGGAGCGAGAAGCACGACCGCGGCATGTGGGCGATATACGTTGAAAATCAGAAAAATTAAGATTAAAAATCCCACATTGCATGAACAATATAAACTAGCAAATTTTTTGGTATGAGTATGACGGGATAGTGTATTTAGTTATAGACATCTGCGTTAAAAAAATGAACTTATAGAACCGTTTAAATAGGATTAGAAGACTTACCGCAACTTCACGATTTTTTTTTCATCGAACCGATTTCATGAAATCCTTTTTACGAAAAAGCAAGTTTTTTAAGTACATAGTGAATATTAACATATATTTTACTAGGGTTACAAAATGAAATGGTATTCGTTTAAATACTGTTTAAATAAATTCAATTTAGGTCTTGTCAGCGCCTTAACAAATGAGCATACATAAGCAACGCGCACGATGGCGTCGAATATATTTGTTCTGTCAGTTTCTATTCAACCTTTTAAATGTTCTCATTCGAATATTCATCACTCCATTTTCTAAAGTGAATGGCCAGACAGTTCTATTATCATTCCTATTTGTTGTCAATTATCTAAATGAATACATCTTGAATAACACTGTTATGAAAATACTTTGCTATATAATTTTAAACAGTAAGCCCTATAAAACAAGATACAATGTACAATCTCCAACTTGAACTCGATAATTTAATTAGAATATTCGAAGGAGTTTCAATTTGCCAACCGTCTTTTATTAGCCAACTTCAAAAGAAAGGACAGCGGTTCTCAATTCATCTAGAAATATAATAACATGTGAGGGTAAGTCCTAGGTGGAATTTATGTATACATATACTAGCCGTTTGCCCGTGACTTCGTCCCGCGTAGACTTAGAATTTGCGTACCCGATGATACTACACATATAGGTAGTTAGTTAAAGGTAGTTGTAGTAGAGGTATTGAAAACCCTGGTTTGACCCGTGGAAATATCGGGATGAAAAGTAGCCTATGTTATTCCCAGGATCTCAAACTAACTCCACACCAAATTTCATCCAAATCAATCCAGTCGTTACGGCGTGAAGGAAGGACAAACAAACAAACACACTTTCACATTTTTAATATTAGTACGGATGTACATTATGTAAACACTTTTTTGTACAAAAATAAAACATGACACGACTGAGTTAGAAAAATAGGTACAAAGGCGAACTCATCCCTTTCAGGGATTTCTTCCAGTAACCTAAAAATAAATAAGTGAGGATGCAGATATGATAGACGAAGAATAGGTAAAGTACAAGTGTAATGTACAGGTGTAGAGATAGACCAAGTTACACACATAACATACTAGCTGGTGCCCGCGACTGCGTCTGCGCAGGATTAGTATTTCGAGTCGCTTATACACATAATATCTTTATAAATTGTAGCCTATGTGTTATTCTGATGTATAAGCTATATATTATTGTAAAGTTGGATCTTTTCAAATCGAGAGTGAACAGGTAAGTAGGTACTATCTAAGTAAGCATGTATCACCTTCGACCGCATCGTCACTTACCATCAGGTGAGATCGCGGTCTAATGCTTACTTATAATATATATATAAAAAATATTAAAATCCATTCAGTAGGTTTTACGTGAAAGAGTAACAAACATCCATCCATACTTACAAACTATCGCGTTTATAATATTAGTAGGATTAAGATTCCTTGGTTGGTAGTTATTACTTATTAGAAATATGCGCCACCACCGGCGACAATAAATTGATCGCTTTTTTAATTTGTTCGGTTCTAAAATAGCTATGGCATCTATCTATACGTAACTGACATTAACGGCCCGACTGACAGATTTGTTTGTGTTGCTCCAATTGCGTAGTCTTCAGAATGAAATTTTGTTTTTGCAATCTGTAACGTAGAGATAATCTACTATAGGAAGTCCGGCACCGCCACAATTTAAAACGCTTCACAGTATTTAAAAAGCACCACCAACACTCTCAACGCATGTGTGCATGCTGAGACTGCCGTCAACTAGGCGTTGAGAGTGTTAGTGGTGCTTTTTAAATAATACTAAATACATTGAAGCGTTTTGCAATTTGGAGGCGTGGGACTTCCTATAGTAGATATAATAAACTGGAGGAAAGTTGGCTTAAAGGTTAGAGGTTACTTTGGAATTAAATTGTATCGAGCGAATTAAATTGTAACGGAAGCTGTCAATGTAAGGATGATATAATCAAATATAACATGCTTTTTTCATATTTTTAACTTTTAACATTTCTTAGAAAAGTATGATCTTACATGAGCAATTTGACGATGCTGGGTCAGGGAACGGCCTTAAATTTGCAGCGTAAAAGACATTTTTAATTTATACTTAGGTACGTTTAAAATAAAGAGCGACAGTTTAAGAACAGGTTAAAATTGGGTACCTACCTATAGCATTACAGTAAATATTTTAGAACTGTAACTTTTAAATTAGGTAAGTAGGTTAAATCTACCAAATTTTTCTAATTAAGTCCCTGTTATTTGATGCGAAACTACAGAATGGTTTGACTTTCAAAAGTTGACTTGAACTAAGTTTCAAAATGTATCTAGTCTAGACTTGCGCACTTTGCATTGTTCTTGGGATTCGAGAGTTCGTCAGTTCATGTCATTGAAAGATAATGAAATAGCAATTGAAATTCGAATCGCAGTAAAATATGCAGGATCGATTGGAGTTATCAAGTACCTATCACTGCAGCGAGTAACTTGCTACCGAAACAATAACAACTGATTTTAAAGATGTAATCCCCAAGGTTGTTTTCGTTCAGAAATCAAAAATGTGCCCAAAATTTTATCCGAGGCTTCTATCTGTCTTTTTCTGTACTTTTCAAGTTAGATAAAGAGATATAAATAAAAGCAATTTACGCCCCTCTTCCCTATCTCTAAATCCATTTCCATATTATTAATATCATAAATGCGAAAGTAACTTTGTCTGTCTGTCTGTTTGTCTGTCTGTCTGATACCTCTTTACGCTTAAACCGCTGGACCGATTGAGATGAAATGTGGCATAGAGATAGTTGAAGGCCCGGGAAAGGACATGATATGATTCTTTTTATCCCAGAAAATCGCATAGTTGCCGCGGGAACGCGATAACCGAATTCCACGCGGGCGAAGTCGCGGGCAGAAGCTAGTAAGAGTATATATTCCTGCCTAGGTATTCAGTGATAGGTAAATCAGTAATTACCATCTCGCTATAGGTATCACTGATAGGAAAGTGTGAAAGACTGATATACTATCTCGCTTGTAGAAAGTGATATTTTTATTTAGCGATAAGGACGCGCCTATCTTTATGAATAGAGCAGGGTAATCCCCGGACCAGCCACCCTTAATGCCCTCTCCCGCTTTGGAAATACTCACTTCTGTTCACGCTCTTCTGTTTCAGGTGTGCACGATAGGCGTGATAGCGAACAGCCTGAACGTGGCGGTGCTGACTAGGAAGGACATGGCCGCCGCGCCCATCAACCGGCTGCTGAAGTGGCTGGCGGTGGCCGACGTGTTCGTCATGCTCGAATACGTGCCCTTCTCCGTTTATAGATACCTGGTAACGAGCAGTGACGCTGTACCTACTGTAGAACATCCTCAGAACCTCGCTTTGGTGTGCCTCTGCAGGGCATGGCCACGGAATCACCCGCTGAATCTATAGCCCGCGCGCAACTAGCGCTAAACTCGCCTTACCGTCATTTTTTTCATCTGGAGATGGTGAGTGAATCGTTGGCCCGCGTAGGTACTGGCACAGGGCGGACACGGCCTATAAAAGCACGATTTCGAAGACAATTCGAATGAAGTGTCAATGTTTGCGTGCGAGGACGTCTGTGTGCATACGAGGACGTCTGTACACTTGAAAATGTGTGCACTACACGGGCCAATGATTCACTCTCCATCTCCGGATGAAACAAATAACGGTAAGGGCGAGTTGGGCGCGAGTTGCGCGTCGGCTAGATTCAGACGGGTGATTCCGTGGCCATTCTGTATGTAGTACTATTAAACATTCTGTGGTACTGGTACACACACATTTACAAGTGTAGGTAAAGTCGTCCTCGCACGCACACAGACGTCCTCTCATGCAAACATTGTCACTTCATTCAAATTGTGTCCTAAATTGTGCTTCGCCGTGTGACGTTACTTTACTAGGTTTTACTTGGTTTTACTTACATTCCACCTGTTATTATAGTGTGTTTGTGTGTGTTGTTTACATCTATCTGCTGGCGGAACAGGCCTTGGGGCCTCCTCAATGGTGGAATTTTGCACATAAGTATTCTCAGGGGATATGTGCCGGGTTTGAACCCCGACTCTCTGCATATGAGCGGTAGGTCAAACCACTAAGGCTTAATGAAGACCTCCTATTCATCATTCATCGTATATTTGGTTTGCTTGTAGAAAATTAAAATTTTGGGTAAGGTAAAGCTTGACCTAACTTCTTGATCGGCGCATCAACCTCACTCGGGGAGTAGGCTTAGACTTCG